>PNEQ01089382.1:28192-39025 GCA_003012365.1 Medauroidea extradentata | reverse complement strand
GAGACGAAGCTCTAGATATAGAAGGCAACCTTCATATCTTAAAGATTTCACCACCTAGGAGGGGGTGAATGTACTAGAAAATGTAGTTATCTTTGACTAATTTCTCTTTGTTGTTTAACTTTAAGTATGACTATCTTGCAAACTAGAACATCAGATCTATTCTGTGAAATAAAGCCTAATTCAGGTTTAAATGTTCTTTTTATATCAATAGAATACACAATAATGCATAAAACAAAAATGTATACCATACTATTTAGATAATTGTTAAGGTTTTAATGGTCGGTTTTATTGCACTAGCCTTGCTGACAATATAGACAAAAAAGTTTAAATTATTTTTAATTTTTATTAAACTATGAAGACGTTTCATAACTGTCAAAATAATACCTTTTCGATATACCATAGTGAAATTGGTTTGTTTGTTACGTTTAATATTGCTGTGTGTGAGACAGTTCGTGTTTCTGTGAAATTGATTAATTTTAGATTTGTTAAGAAATTTACCCATAAAAATTTATATATAAACATAAGTAAAAGTTTTTTTAAGTAACACATTCCTTGATTTATGATATTCAGCTTTAGATATTGTTATGACAGTAAGTCAAAATAAATGCATGTATAATTGAAGCAGAACAAAACTTTCTAAACTAAAATTAAGAGACGATATTTCCAAAAAAGTGTGTTTATACAAATGGTGGTGCCCTGCAGCCCTAAAATTTTAACTTACCTAACTAATTATATTTTAGTTACGTTATACGTAGTTTAAATATTTATATCTTCATGGTATGATCTTTATCGTTTAAAATCTTAAAAGGTTAGGTTTATCGAGGTTCAATGTGATATTACATGCACAAAATTATTGGCTAAGATTATGAAATGCAGTATTCAGAGTTCCTTAAAGCTGTCATAATGAACTGGTATCATCTATAAAACGTAGTAATTCAGTCTTACTGGTGAAATAATAAGGTAACGTAACAATACACAGTGATAGTTCTAATACTGACCTTACGGTGCCTTCATGTTTGATGAGACAGCTCCAAGAGTAAAATGGAAAGGAAGTTAGAGTTTCTGTAATAAATTTGCTGTTGACTGCCTGACAGATATGATGCAAGACTATTTGATGTTGTGTACCTTATTTCATAACAATACGGTCTGTTTGTCAGAATTTTGTGATCCGCAAAATCTAAAGATTAGAAAGGTACACAATATACTTACACATTCTCTTTACTATCTAAAACTTAAATAATTGACGTTGCCAGTTTATACGATGCTTCATTAATAGTCGTTCCTTGTCCTAATCCAAATTGAGATTTCGTTTAAATTTTGTTTATTTCAAATTAGTGTACATTAATTTCCCTAGTAACCTGGCAAGAGAAGAATTTAGAACTTGCAGGACTGTAGTTTGACACTGTACATTTGTAGTTCTTTTTTGCTGTGATTTTACAACTGAAAACTTAAATACGTTATAGAAAAAGTAATTATAAATAATATATTGATGATAAAACTCAAATGCTACTTGGTGACGAGATAAATTCACTACATTATTGACTTAGCGTTGATTTGATATACACTTGAAGATATTTTCTTTGCGTTTGAGAGTTTTACTGTATCACGCACTTCCACATTCTTATTTGTTTTAAAAATAACTAATTCATTATTTTAACCTATAATAGCTTCATTAAGTTTTGCCATTTGTTCGATTGAAAATCCAGTTTAGTTAAATAATGATTCAGCAATTATTATAATGTAACAGTTAAAAACAATAGCTACCTAAAATTGGTCGTATTTTTTACTGTTTATTTCCAGCTTTAGCTGAGTAGGCATTGCTGTAACAGGTTTAACTAATCCTCAAACCGGCGTTATAACTTTTATCAAAATGTACTTGTTTATTTAGCACCTTGTATTGTTTCACAAATCAATTTTCAATATGGCATATAATGCATTCAAATATATATATATATATATATATATATATATATATATATATATATATATATATATATAAACAAAAAATATACATACCGGGTTAGTTTTTTTCTTGAGACAACGAAAAGTGTGAAAAACAAAATATCGAATTAAAACACGAAAAAATACATAACCAATATTATTTCAACTGTATGCGGCGATACCATTGTAAAACCACCCTGACCCACCTCCGGGTGTTCAGAGGTGTAAGGGGGGGTGAAGCAACTTTGAAACATTAAATATGAACCCACTTTTCTTTATTGCAAATTCAGTTTCTGAAGAAAAAAACGCAACTTTCTTATTTACAGTTTATTCGTTGTGTGATTGGGCAGAAATCGACGAAAATCGATAGCAAGTGCATGAAAATGGGATGTAAGAAACTGTTGTACTCTATTTAACATTTATTTCGTTGCGACCAGACGTGGAAGTCGCGGAGTCAACTTTTAATAAGCTGTTTTGAAACATTTGTTCATTATGTGACTTGATTTCATTGCATCCACTTCGTCCCTCATTTCTTAAGTTCCGTCACAACCTAACTGCCTCATTTATTACAATGCAGGTTAGTAAGAAAAAAGAGAAAATTGAAACTGTGTACGTTAACAAAGAAAGTGGCAAGCATGTTGATAATGCTATAACACTATATGCTCACTGTTTTCCGAACAGAGTGAGAGCACTAGACTATTTTTCCTGGATATTAAACTGTCCTCCACCGAGCCATCAGAACAACCAAGAAGAAGAAACCGTCGAAGAACAGTTGCTGGAGAGAATGATGAAACTGCGGTATTGGTTGCAGTGAAGCACAACCTCCACACTAGTGCTCGACAATTATGTCGTCAATAGGGAATTAAACTATTGTTTATAAAATTAGGAAACGAATAATATAACTTATGTTTCATATTTTCCTCTATCAGGAACTTCATGACAATGAATTCCATAACGGAGTAATATTTTGACAGCAAAATCAGAGACACCCCAATTTCTTCGCTCGAGTATGGTTCTCTGACGAATCGATTTTCTCGAACCATGATACGATAGATCAACACAATATGAATGTTTGGAATATGGAAAACCCACATTGGCTATTCCAAGTTGAACATCAGCAGCAGTGGAATGCAAAAGTTAGGTGTGGAATAATGGGTAACAAACTCATTGGCTTATCCTTTGTCGATGGCAACATATATACGGATAAATACCAAATATTATTGGAAGACGATCTTCCAGTATTGGTTACCAATCGCACCTTGGACTTGCGACAAACAATGTGGCTTTAACATGATGTTAGTTATTACTCTGTAGCAGCAATGGAAGTATTAGATCGCGTGTACAATAATCGCTGATTGGAAAGCGCGGTCCAGTGTCTTGGCCTGCAAGATCGTCAGATCTTACTTCAGCAGACTTTAGTTCCTGGGGTTATTCACAGATAGGGTCCAGAAAATTTTGCGACTTCAATGACGTGCATACTATAATAACTATCCTATGCATACTCATGCCCCAACTACTTATTCACTAGCTGATACTCTGTGGAACAACATATAGTGAACGAATATACGGGGCTTGAGTATGCATAGGACAATGAAGTCCAGCAATACTGGTCATTAAAATAGCGAAATTTTTCCTGTCCCTACTTATAGAGTCAATTTAATGATGAAGTATGATAACATGATTCAGCACATCAGAAATACATGTCGAAACAAACACCGAAAAAACTACATACTTGTGCTGCATCTTTACAAATATAGACAAGTAAGCGCATCGAAGTGGGAGATGAAATTTTTAGCACAAACTGCGGATCAAACAAGAACATCGGTAGTGAGAGGCAAGAGAATTGACGTTAATATAGTACACCGGTAGTGAGAGGTGAGGGAGCTCACGTTAATATAGCACCCTGATTGTGAGAGGTAAGGGAGCTCACATTAATATAGCACACTTATTGTGAGAGGTAAGGGAGTGTACATTAACAAAGCACCCTTATTGTGAGAGGTAAAGGAGCTCATTTTAATAAAGCACCTTGATTGTGAGAGGTAAGGAAGTTCATGTTAATAAAGCACCCTGATTGTGAGAGTTAAGGGAGCTAATGTTAATAAAGCCCCCTGATTGTGAGAGGTAAGGGAACACACAGTAATAAAACACCGTGATTTTGAGAGGTAAAGAAGCTCACGTTAATAAAGCACCCTGATTGTGAGAGGTAAGGGAGCTCACATTAACATAGCACACTGATTGTGAGAGGTAAGGGAGCTCACGTTAATAAATCACCCTGATTGTGAGAGAGAGGAAGCTGATGTTAATAAAGCACCCTGACTGTGAGAGGTATGGGAGCTCACGTTAATATAGCACCCTGATTTTGAAAAGTAATGGAGCTACTTCAATAAAACACCCTGATTGTGAGAGGAAGGAAGCTTACTTTAATAAAGCACCCTGATTGTGAAAGTTAAGGGAGTTAATGTTAATAAAGCACCCTGATTGTGAAAGTTAAGGGAGTTAATGTTAATAAAGCTCCCGGATTGTGAGAGGTACGGGAACTCACGGTAACAAAGCATCGTGTATGTGAGAGGTAAAGAAGCTCACGTTAATAAAGCACCCTGATTGTGAGAGGTAAGGGAGCTCACATTAATATAGCACACTTATTGTGAGAGGTAAGGGAGCGTACATTAACAAAGCACCCTTATTGTGAGAGGTAAGGGAGCGTACATTAACAAAGCACCCTTATTGTGAGAGGTAAGGAAGCTCATTTTAATAAAGCACCTTGATTGTGAGAGGTAATAAAGCTCATGTTAATAAAGCACCCTGATTGTGAGAGTTAAGGAAGCTAATGTTAATAAAGCTCCCTGATTGTGATAGGTAAGGGAACACACAGTAATAAAACACCGTGATTTTGAGAGGTAAAGAAGCTCACGTTAATAAAGCACCCTGATTGTGAGAGGTAAGGGAGCTCACATTAACATAGCACACTGATTGTGAGAGGTAAGGGAGCTCACGTTAATAAATCACCCTGATTGTGAGAGGAAGGAAGCTTACTTTAATGAAGCACCCTGAATGTGAGAGGTAAGGGAACACACAGTAATAAAACACCGTAATTTTGAGAGGTAAAGAAGCTCACATTAATAAAGCACCCTGATTGTGAGAGGTAAGGGAGCTCACATTAACATAGCACCCTGATTGTGGGAGGTAAGGGAGCTCACGTTAACATAGCACACTGATTGTGAGAGTTAAGGGAGCTCATGTTAATAAAGCACTCTGATTGCGAGATGTAAGGAAGCTGATGTTAATAAAGCACCCTGACTGTGAGAGGTATGGGAGCTCACGTTAATATAGCACCCTGATTTTGAAAAGTAATGGAGCTCACTTTAATAAAACACCCTGATTCTGAGAGGAAGGAAGCATACTTTAATAAAGGACCCTGATTGTGAGAGGTTAGGGGCCTAATGTTAATAAAGCTCCCGGATTGTGAGAGGTAAGGGAACTCACTGTAATAAAGCACCGCGATTGTGAGAGGTAAAGAAGCTCATGTTAATAAAGCACCCTGATTGTAAGAGGTAAGGGAGCTCACCTTAATAAAACACCCTGATTGTGAGAGGAAGGAAGCTTACTTTAATAAAGCACCCTGATTGTGAGAGGTAAGGGAGCGTACATTAATAAAGCACCCTTATTGTTAGAGGTAAAGGAGCTCATTTTAATAAAGCACCCTGATTGTGAGAGGTAAGGAAGCTCACGTTAATAAAGTACGCTGATTGCGAGAGATGAGGTAACATATGTTAATAGAGCAAACCGATAGTGAGAGGTAAGGGAGCTCACTTTAGTAAAGCACCCTGGTTGTGAGAGGTAAGTGAGCTCACGTTAATAAAGCACCATGATTGTGAGAGATAAGGAAGCTCACGTTAATAATGCGCCCTGATTGTGATAGGTAAAGGAGATCACATTATTAAATAACCCTGACTGTGAGTGCTAAGGAAGCTTACCTTAAATAAAGCACCCTGACTGTGAGAGGTAACGGAGCTCACGTTAATAAGGCACCCTGATTGTAATAAAAAAAATATCACGTTAATAAAGCACCCTGACTGTGAGTGCTAAGGAAGTTCACGTTAATAAAGTACCCTGACACTGAGAGGTAACGGAGCTCACGTTAATAAGGCACCCTGATTGTGATAGGTAAAGAAGCTTACGTTATAATGCACCCTGATTGTAATAAAAAAAGATCACGTTAATAAAGCACCCTGACTGTGAGTGCTAAGGAAGTTCATGTTAATAAAGCACCCTGATTGTGAGAGGAAAATGAGCTTACATTAATAAAGCACCCTGATTGTGAGAGGTAAATGAGCTCACGTTTATAAAGCACCCTGATTGTGAGAGGTTCGGAAGCTCACATTAATATAGCACACCGATTGTGAGAGGTAAGAGAGCTCAAGTTAATAAATCACCCTGATTGTGAGAGAAAGGAAGCTGACGTTAATAAAGCACCCTGATTGTGAGAAGTAAGGGAGTTCACGTTAATAAAGCACCCTGATTGTGAGAGGTAAGGGAACTCACGTTAATATAGCACCCTGATTTTGAAAAGAAATGGAGGTCACGTTTGTAAAACACCCTGATTGTGAGAGGAAGGAAGCTTACTTTAATAAAGTACCCTGATTGTGAGAGGTAAGGGAGGGTACATTAATAAAGCACCCTTACTGTGAGAGGTAAAGGAGCTCATTTTAATAAAGCACCTTGATTGTGAGAGGTAAGGAAGCTCATGCTACTAAAGCACCCTGATTGTGAGAGGTAAGGGAACTCACATAAATAAAGCACCCTGATTGTGAGAGGTAAGAAAGCTCACGTTAATAAAGCACCCTGATGGTGAGAGGTTAGGGAGCTAATGTTAATAAAGCTCCCTGATTGTGAGAGGTAAGGGAACTCACGGTAATAAAGCACCGTGATTGTATAAAGCACCCTGATTTTGGGAAGTAAGGGAGCTCACATTAATATAGCACACAGATTGTGAGAGGTAAGTGAGCTCACATTAATAAATCACCGTGATTGTGAGAGAAAGGAAGCTGACCTTAATAAAGCACCCTGATTGTGACAAGTAAGGGAGCTCACGTTAATAAAGCACCCTGATTGTGAGAGGTAAGGGAGCTCACGTTAATATAGCACCCGGATTTTGAAAAAGTGATGGAGCTCACGTTAATAAAACACCCTGATTGTGAGAGGAAGGAAGTTTCCTTTAATAAAGCACCCTGATTGTGAGAGGTAAGGGAGCGTACATTAATAAAGCACCCTTATTGTGAGAGGTAAAGGAGCTCATTTTAATAAAGCACCCTTATTGTGAAAGGTAAGGAATCTCACGTTAATAAATTATGCTGATTGTGAGAGATGAAGGAACTTACGTTAATAGAGCAAACCAATAGTGAGAGGTAAGGGAGCTCACATTAGTAAAGCACCCTGGTTGTGAGAGGTAAGTGAGCTCACATTAATAAAGCACCCCTATTGTGAGAGGTAAGGAAGCTTACGTTAATAACGCGCCGTGATTGTGATAGGTAAAGGAGATCACGTTAATATAGCACCCTGATTGTGAGTGCTAAGGAAGCTCACGTTAATAAAGCACCCCCAGACTGTTAGAGGTAAAGGAACTCACATTAATGTAGCCCCCTGATTGTGAGTGGTAAGGGAGCTTACATTAATAAATCAACCTGTTTGTGATAGAAAGGAAGCTGACGTTAATAAAGCACCCTGATTGTGAGAAGTAAGGGAGCTCATGTTAATAAAGCACCCTGATTGTGAGAGGTAGGGGAGCTCACGTTAATGTAGTACCTTGACTGTGAGAGGTGAGGGATCTCTCATCAATTTAGCACACTGATGGTTAGATATGAAGGAGCTATCAAGGGTTCACATTAATAAAGAATCTCGCTAGTAAGAGGCAAGAGGACTCACATTATTAAAGCACTCCGACAGTGAGAGGCCAGGGGATTCACGTTAATAAAGCACACTGATAGTGAGAGTTAAGAGGACTCAAATTTACAATGCATCCCGATAGTGAGGGGTAAGAGCACTCACGTTAATTAAGTACGCCGATATTGGGAGGCAAGAGGACACAAATTAATAAAGCTCTATGATAGTGAGAAACAATAGGACACAAATTAATAGAACTGTAGGAAGAACGACTTTAGGAACAATGACTGTAGGATAAATTAAAGTAGAAGTGACTGTATGTGAAATGACTTTCGGCCTACTGCCTGTAGGAACACTGCCTGGTGCTGAAGGTAAGATACATCTCCGGACAGAAAAAGTAAACCATTTTCGCGCCAACGGCTGCAGGGGAAATGACATTTTACGAACTTAAGTTCTGTCTACTGCCTGTAGGAATTCAGTCTGGTGCCGCAGCTAAGTGATATCCCTGGACAGGAAAAGGAGACAATTTTCGTTCCAACGACTGTATGAGATATGACTGTTTATCCCTTTAACATTCAAAATGTAGGACATAAACTCTATACATACCGGTTCCGACCGAGTTAGTTAGATATTTGGCCGTTAGATTGTGCTGAAGAAGCCCACGAGGAAGGTGATGCCAGTTCCAATTAAGTAACATTATCTTGCAAACGCTACAACAAAAACTTGTTTTCTTTATTCTGTTGGATAACTTTTAAACGGTTTTGTAATAACGAGATAACATATTTCAAATATAAAATTAGTTAAATTTATACATTTATTTATCATATGGTATTACCATATCACAGTTGCAGATCATAACACCAACAGAAGTACTATTGTCTACAATATGTTATACAAGCACAATTGTCCATATACCTACGACATGTAAATAAAATGTACAGTTATTATTTATTTAATCTCTAGAACTGGGTGTTGCAGTAAGGAATGCTATGAAGTTTCCATTGTAGGTCCTGTTTTTATAATTTGTCACTATATGCTGAACAGTTCGTTTCATAGCACCACAAAAGAAAATGTACATTTCATTGTAAATAATAAAGCAATTAATTACTTTACTCAACTCGTTTATTAATCATTTAATAACTCTTCGTTTCACTAACTTTTCTTACCTAAATAATTAAGAAGATAAGTAATTAGCATAATATTTTTCATAGGTATATATCAAACAACGATATTTTATCAATTTCCATACTAAAATTATTGTTCAATGTGTTGCACATGTCATTCGTGAAAGGAACCTTCATTAGATTTGACTGGCTTTGCAAGTGTTCACTGAGGTGTGTTTGATGTGTGTAGACAGCAAACACATTACGTGAATAGATTTGAAACAGTCTCATGAAGGACTATAAACCAAAAGTTGAGCCCTCCATCTTATGAAATAAAGATATTCCGTACAGAATCTCACTTGAATAAGCCCATGATGATTTCAAACTCGTAATTTTTATAGTTTCGTCACATATTTTGATGGTAATATTAATTTTAAGTTTAGTATACATGGTACTTGTTCTATAATAATTATTACCATGTGATGTAGACCTTGGTGTGTCTCAACAAATATACTAACAGTTAATTATTTTCAAAAGCCTGTTAAACATTTTTCTAAGGGTGTAAAAAATTGTATCATCTCACACGGTTCTTTATTTTCGGTCCAATGCCTGCTAGAGAAATGATTTGTTCGTAGCTAATTTAAGGAGAATCGGCTTTAAGGTAGTCCCTGTAGGAACACTGCCTGTTTCTAGAGCTAAGTGACATTTCCTGACAGAAACATTGCTTTGTCTTCGGGCTAACGACTGTAGTAGAAATGACTGTGTGAGAAATGACATTTTGTGAAGCTAATTTAAGGAGAAACTACTTTCGGTCTACTACCTGTAGGTCTAGTGACTCTCGTTATGCTGACAGTGACAGGTTGAAACACTTTTTAGGAGAAACTACTGTAACAGAACTGGAATGCCACCAATAGGACCCAAATTAATAAAGACCCCTATAGTGAGAGTCGAGATGGCTATAGTTAATAAAGCACCCTGACGGTGAGAGGCAAGAAGACTCACATTAGTAAAACATTCCGATTGGTGTGAGGCAAGTGTGACTCAAATTAATAAACCATCCTGATAGTGAAAGGCAAGGGGACTCACATGAAAAATCACTCCGATAGTGAGAGGCAAGAGGACTCAAATTAATAAAGTACCCCGGTAGTGAGAGCCAAGAGGACACAAATTAATTAAAACACCCTGATTGTGAGATGTAAGATGACTCATGTTAATAAAGCACTACGATAGTAACAAGCAAAAGAGACCCACGTTAATAAATCATCCCGATTGTGAGAGGCAAGAGGCCACAAATAATTAAAACTCCCTGATTGTGAAAGGCCAGAGGACTCAAGTTAATAAAACACCATGAACTGTAATTAATAAAGAATCTTGATAGTGAAAAGCAATGGGACTCATGTTAATAAATCACCCCGATAGTGACAGGCAAGAGGACTCGAATTAATGAAGCACCCTGATAGTGATAGGCAAGAGGATACAAATTAATAAAACAATCTGATTGTGATAGGCAAGAGGACTCACGTTAATAAAGGATAACAATAGTGAGAAGCAAGAGGACTTACGGTAATAACGAACCATGATACATAGTGGCAAGGGGACTCACATTAATAAAGCATGCCGATTGTTAGAGGCAAGGTGACTTACGTTAATAAAGCATCCCGATAGTGAGAGGCAAGGTGACTTACGTTAATAAAGCATCCCGATAGTGAGAGGCAAGGTGACTTACGTTAATAAAGCATCCCGATAGTGAGAGGCAAGGTGACTTACATTAATAAAGCATCCCGATAGTGAGAGGCAAGGTGACTTACGTTAATAAAGCATCCCGATAGTGAGAGGCAAGGTGACTTACGTTAATAAAGCATCCCGATAGTGAGAGGCAAGGTGACTTACGTTAATAAAGCATCCCGAT
>PNEQ01089382.1:0-28092 GCA_003012365.1 Medauroidea extradentata | reverse complement strand
GCAAGAGGACTCACGTTAATAAACCATCCCGATAGTGAGTAGTAAGAGGACTTTTGTTAATAATTTAATAAATTAGTATTTGTCTAAAATTAAAAGTATTATGCATAGTCTATGTTTTGACAGCTTGTCAGTCGTGAATTCCTTATTAATGTAACCACATAATACACTCTCTGTTTCTTTCCCTTCAAGATTATTTATACGGGCCTTCATTCCAGCACGCATCACCACCTTGAAGAGCAGCTACAGACTGGGGCGTGCGCAGCGCATCCACCTGCCAACCATTGGCTACCGGGAACTCATTTAACACTAAATACATTTATCAAACTATGTATTTAGATAATGAGGTGACAAACTACGAATAAATATTAATTTCTCTCATTGTTTAAAGTCAATGCCCTCAAAACTGTATACTTTGTGCAACAATTATTCGGAACATTGAATACATGCATGTAGTGGTGTCAGTCCGAATAAATAATTTGAAGTAGTGTTACTGATTCTGTTCATATTTCTGCACATTATACGGCATATACAACATTTCTTAAATAACTCGTATAAAGATGAGAACTGCATACCCTTCCGTTAGTCACAGTGAAGTGTATTTCACGTTCCACGATTGCTGTTAGATTGTCGTTTGGAAATACGATTGTAGACAGTAAAGTCTCCTTCTTTGCGCAAATACTTTCACATGGCCCCTTAAAATAGCCCATGTTTACTTTCAAATATTAATATTATTGGTCTGTACTAACAAACTGATGAAGGCCTAGAATACTTCCATGTATGAATGTTATTTTTTGCAATAAGTGAGTGAGCAAGAAGCTGAGGTGTTAGAAGAGTAATTGTGAACATATATTGGTCAATAGTTGACTTACCTGAGGAAGTCATTCTTTATAGGGACTTTAATCTGAACTGACATCACAAATCTAATTCTTTAACAGTTTATATCTGTAATCTTGATCTGTTGCATTTTTCAGAACATATTTTTGCATTTTGATTGACAAATCCTTTCATAACATTCTTCTGTAGTTATTCTTACTATGTAGTACGGAGGATGTAAACTACTGTTATAATCTTGCGCATTTATTTTTGGCCGGATGGCTGTTTCATTACACGCTATGTGCAGTCGATAAACCTTCGGGTATAATCTTTATATGATTGCGGAAAAATGTCCAATCGAAACGAAATTTGAAACAGGCGAAGCTGATCGAATTTGCTGATTACTTGGTAAAACAGTGAAAAGACTGCTTCTTTGAGGTCAAGGTTCTTATCTTACACTGAGAATTTATAACTGATTCACTATTTTTCACGTTTGTAAAAACCTGTGTTCCAATTAGCGAGCGAAAATGTTAGCAAATACGTGTTTAAAATCAAACTTTATCAATACTAACTTTTTTTCTGGCCAAAGGATACTGAAAACGCGTGTGCTGTGATAGGAAAATACTTTAATTGTAGTGTAATCAAAATATTCACTTTCCGGCTTTAATCATAAACCAATTTTAAAAATCAAAATAAATTGTCTTCACTGTCAGGAGAAGCTATGGTTAAGACTGTTGCCGACACATAGTACCATTTACCGACAGACGCATTATGATCCAATATATTATGTAGAAATAATTTTAGAACATAGGTTTGTTGTCGATCGTAGTTTGTCCTGCAACGCCTGGTGTAATAAACGAATAATTTTAATCCACCCTCAATATTTTTAATGTAATTTTTTGTGCTAGTGCTGATCTGGACAATAGAGAGAGTGGAATTCAAGGATTTATTGTTGGCTAGGGTGGCGGAAGATACCAGGGGAAGGAATTAAGAGCTTAGGTTTCTTGGCTAGCGCACAAGAAGAAGGAGGTTTATCACGCCACACGTGACTGGCTTCCAATGTGGTGCAGCCCATTTTGTACCTTCGGCGATCCTCGTTCGTCCCAGGAGTATAATTCACTCCCTTCCCACTTTCCAAGTAACCTTTACCAGACAAAGAGATTAGCTTGCGACTTTGTGATAGTACGACATTGCTTCATATCAGATAAATGTCAATATAGCTATGAATCTTCGTTTGATTTTCAGTTCCTGTCGTCACGCTCTGGCAATATATATGTATTACTTAAGACGAAATTCTTCAGAAACTTGTTTAAATACGTGAGGATGAGTTCATTAGCACTCTCATTAATAATGATGTAATGCAGAGAAGTCTTGTACGTAAAGAGGTTACATTGTGATGTAATAATACAGCTGTGTCCATTCTAAGCAGATGTCTCAGCACGGGACCCTTTCATCCACACTATGTCAGTGATTTTAACTTGATTCATTACGTCGCTTCCCGCAGAAGTCTGTTGTACAAGAAAACTACGCGCGTCACTCCTCTCCCTCCCCGTGAAGCGCAAGTAACTGAACTGCCGTGCAGTCTTCTAGTCGATAGCTCCGCCCACCATGGTTGTACAGCGAGGGAGGCTGGACGTCTGAACAGCACGGGAGGAGGCGGAGAAAACTGTTTAGCCGCCATATGCGCTAGTATAGTGAGCTCGGTGAAACTGGAGCAGAGGCTCGTACACAACAGACCGCGTGGTAGATAGCCAACAATCTACTCCTGTAGTTTTCACTCATCTAACTACCGGCCAGTAACTTTCCCTAGCCCTTACAAAATTATTTTTCTGACAGACAACGTGTTTTTATGGCTGTAAGAACAACTACTAATATATTTAACTTCATTAATAAAATACGCACTGATATTACCTCCATACTGCAGAATAATGTTATGTATTTTTATATTGGAAAACAATTCGATACTCATCAACATTCTATAGTTATAAATAAACTATCTGATTTTGGCTTAGATAAATTCTATGTATATTGCTTTACTAACTATTTACAGCCAACAAACTCTGTAATGAAAATTTATTATAATTTATCTTCAAAATTGTACATATCTTCGGAAGTTCCTCAAGATATACTCTCTCCATTATTGTTTAGTACTTTTGTTAATGATACTGTGCAGTGCCTTAAATATTCAAGTTGTGTATTTTATGGTGATGACCTCAAGATATTCAAAGTGATCAATAATGAAACAGATTGTCTCAAACTACAAGCAGATATAGATGCTATTGTCAGATGGTATTGAAGAAATGAAATGGAGCTGAAGCATAGCTTTTGCTCGGAATACACGTTCTTTAAACTATAACTATCGTAGTACAGTGACCGTAATTAGGCGCGTAATA
This sequence comes from Medauroidea extradentata, assembly GCA_003012365.1. Classification (NCBI taxonomy): domain Eukaryota; kingdom Metazoa; phylum Arthropoda; class Insecta; order Phasmatodea; family Phasmatidae; genus Medauroidea; species Medauroidea extradentata. The sequence goes on along the minus strand of PNEQ01089382.1, from coordinate 24,886 downwards.
ACTATCTGCGATCTAGGAATATTCTTTGAAACAAAATTTTAGTTGCACCACCATACTGATGTTAACCAGTCAACAGTGTATCAAGAAGATTGCGTTTAATTTCACACACCACCAAACAGTCTTCTGATAGTTACTCTCTACTATATTATATGAGGAGTGCCGTTCCAAAAGTTGTCTACTCCATGTGAAGTTGATTGTGAGAAAACGAGGAAAACTGTAGGGACTAACCTATCAATATTTTACATGTGCTGGAAAGCCAAATTTGTACAGTTAGGCAAACAGAAGTGAAATATATAATTGGAGCAAATAAACATCACTGATGCTATAGATATTTATTGTTGTTATTTGCATAAGGCATGTTTCGGAACTACACAGTGGATAAAACTAGTTTTGGAAAAGTCACTTTTGGATAAGATGAGTTTTGTTACATACAAGATATCAACATAACAGTAATAGTGATACCTTAGATATGTGAAGCCATGAATCATTGTCTCTTACATTTCAAATAACGTGTTAATCAAATCATATAAGACATTCGCAGCAACAGGAACAAATGGTATAACATACAATGTTACACACTTATAGTAATTCATCTTCAACAATCATCTCTTCTTCATCTTCATTGCCTCCAATGTTGTCCACTTTCGCTTGATGATTAACGTCTTTATAGTCATTTTAACTGCTCACATTCTCGCCAATTGTCACCAAAGTGTTTTTTTTTTTCAAGAGGTTGTTCACGTCACGAAGCTTACGAGGATTAAGTTACACGCACTGATCTACTTCAAGTACTGTAGGATTAATCCTAGAAAATCATTTGCCCTTCTTGAAAATTCCCCTATACTGAGATAAATCACTACGGTAATTTACTTCACATATTACAACAATTGTTCCGGTCATACTTATTTTCAAACAAATTCGTTTGCACGGAAGAAACACAAAATGCCAGCCATTAAGTGGCTTCAAAGTTTCAGAGTTAGATAATTTTCTGTCAAATACCTTTATTTCTGTTTTTCCTAAGCTACAAACAGTGCCAAAATTGGCGAAGATCTCATATTCTTCGGCATCAATTCTAGTGTCCTGTTTTCTCACAACTTTTTCTATTCTGCGTTTTTTTTGTTGCGACTGTAGTGAGACTCAACAGGCTGATATTTGGCAACGAAAGTTTTCACAGCATCCCTTGTAGATGAAACTGAGTTACTACGGGTATCGCCGCCTCTACGTTCTTTGCGAGCTTCACCTGTTTCTATATGGTTTTTACTACTTGCTGAACACGACTTTTGGATACACATAATAAGGATAAAAATGATTGCTGGCATACCTGAATTACAATTGCACCCTTTGATTGACTAAAGCTCGTCACATGACATTTTATAGTGACAGCTTTCCTGGCGCTACCTTCAACAGTCCTGAATAATCTTGTTGCTTTCACTGTAAAATGCCTGGTGAAATCTTCGTACGTCCTGCATGTTTAATTTGTCGCGCTGAAATGTTTTGCCATTTGTATGATTGAATGGTAGAGGGAATCTCGGTGGTCTTGTTGACGAGTGTCTTTACTATTGTCTATTGTAATAACATGCACCACAACAATAAACTTTCTCCTCTCTCTTTTCTACTTGTGAATGAAGCATGTTTTGGAAACGAACTTAGGAAATTCCAACGGAAAGTTATCTGGATAAGGCATGTTTTGATAACAACGTTTATGTATGGATAAGGAATTGTTTGGAACACCTACAATGCTGGATAAGACACATTTTGGAACATCACTGATATTTTGAATGTACTTTTTAAAGGGGATGTAACCTGTTTTGGAGTAATATTTTTGCACAGACAGATACATAAACGGCCACGGATTAGGTAATCAAGATAAGTTCATTTTTCATAGATTTTGGATAAGGCAACTTTTGGAACGGCACTCCTCATATTTTTTAATTAGATCTAAATTAGAATATGGCTCACGGAATATATATAACGGTAATAGATTCTAAGTGCCTTGGAAATGTTCAGATTTATTTTTAAAATTAGCATACGAAAGATTTCGTGTTGATGAGAATGGTGTATGGTATTCCTAATAAATATAATACTTATTCTTCAAAAGAAAGAAGAGTTGTTTTAGATGGATAATTCCTTTGAAATATTTCTTTTCGGTAGTTGGTTATATAGGCCATTGTCGTTGGACATTTCAAATTACAGAAGTATAAGATCTGAAATTTTCTGTTCTGCTTGTAAATCTCGGAGAGTATTCGAAGGATGCACTAAACACGTCAGAATTTTTTTTTTTTACAATTTTATCCATTTAATAATAAATTGTTTGTATCTTAAACATTGTAAGATGTAAATCGTTAGTATATTTTTATATATTTGTATGCTGCTACAGTATATATTACGTCAAAACAATTTACTTATAGGGCTATTGTAAAACACCACCATTTCTTGTCGTTTTCAGCCGCGAGAAATAAGCTTTAATGAACAACAAAGGACCTGAAAAGCTATACCTGCGTGTAATGCTCTTTGAACGTTGTTCCTAAACAACGCATACCCTGAGTAGATTTAGAATAAATTTTCACCGGCCGAAGCTCCACACACAACTCCGCAGCCTAGGTAGACGGCCGTGTTAAACATTAGCTTACATTTCTCTTTCACCTTCTATACTCTCATCCTCTCTCCAGGGATGAGCCATTTTGTTTGGCGGCTAAGTCCTTCCTTTCAGTCCAGAGAGACACGCAAGCCATTAATCGTGACAGCAGCAGTTCTGGAACCTTCCACAACGTCACTGTGATATATAGTGCGGGCTTCCAGCAACTGTCTGCGCCGCTCCGTGATTGAAATGCCGAAGTCACGAAACTGCCGAACAAAGGAAGACAGGAAAGTAGGTATTTTAGAAAACCTCGTTCCTACTCGTGCTTGGTGGAGGGGAGTGAAGAAGTTAGGCCTCAGAAATATACATTTACACTCTGTAGCTGAGCAAAGGCAGAAGATGGCAGCACAATAAATTAAGAGTGACCACTATTATAGCTCCAACTTCTTATGGGAGCAATTTAGACAACAGTTTTAACAATTTCACTTAATTTTTTTCTGCTAATAATGTACAAACAGGAAAACTATAAAGTGTAAATGTTCTTCATTCTTGTGTTTATAGTCGAGATAGTATAAAAGTTTCACTGTTAACTCGACTGTGTATGCCACTGTTTTTTCTTTACGTGTTTCATTACAGTATTAACAGTTTGGTGATAAATAATTGTAGTCTAGCTAAAAAGACATAAAGAAAGAGAACCATATTTAAAATGTAATCTGCCGCTGTTCTATACAGTGTTAGTCCTTAGATTCGTGATGATGAAAGTGACTGGAAAAATAATATAGCTACTATGCTGTTGTAGCCACGTGAAGAAAGTTAGTTACACATATTAACCGAATACGTCAACACGCTATGTTTCATACATTACTCCAGTTAAAAACTATTTCTTCACAACAAAACTTTATTTATTTATTTTTATTTTTTTCCGAAAAAAAATTACAATAATATTTTATAATACTTTTAGTATTCGATACGAAATTTTTTGAGTTTTTGCTAGAGGTAATATTATTTGCATCTGACACTGTGGATTTACATCAAACTTAAATGTCACGTGAATATAAATTTGTATAATCTTGTTTTCAAAGGACACAAATAATTTTAAAAGTTTTAGGTTTTAATGTTTAATATCAACGTCTAAATAAATTTCACGGATAAAATGTTTTATATTTTACTTTACAAAACTATCTCTTATTCTTTTACTATAGGGACAGACATATTCCTTCCGTGAAAGCTTCTGCACCAATTTTAGCATACGTGTGTATATGTGTGTATATATATATATATATATATATACAAAAAGACTGACTGACTGACATTTCAAACTGCAGTCTAAACCACTTGACCTAGAATCGTGAAATTTTTTTGTGGGGGTTCCCCTAGGGTCATAGGCGAGCACTAAGGAGGGATTTTTCGAAATTCGATCTCTAAAAGGGTGAAAAGGGGTGAATTATGTTTTCGAAGAATATCTATGGCTTTACTCTACATAGTTTAGTTACAAAATACTACACGGTTGTACTACATAATTTAGGTTGGAGGGAAGCGGCTGTCTGTTTAACTATATATGTTGTTCTACTCTATGATGGGCGTCCCTTTGGACAGCTTAGACCTCACCGTTAACATGATGCCGGAGGCTGATGATTGTGTCGGCTATCGACGGACGGCGGCACGTCGTGGGTTTCGACCCAGGACCATTCTGGCGAGGTGGTGACGGTTGGAAGGCTTGAAGGAGATAATCCCCGATTCCCCCGATACATTGCGCTATATTGACACACTTCAGTGCAGGTGGGGAGAATCGCTGAGGCCCTTGTCTTGTGCAACTACTGACCTGGTTGCACTGCCGTCGTCACTAGCCCCTCCTCCAGGCTAGGTTCTTGGTAATCATTAACTGTTGGTATTCGCTTCAAAATGCTGCTTACGTAAATACCCTAAAAGTAATTTCAGGATTTTTTGAAATTCGATCCCAAAGCAGTAAAAAGGGACAAAATGTGTCTTTTTTTTTTTTTACGAATCGTCTGTATCACTGAAACACAATTGACTATCGTCGTGATTTTACATAAATTGGTTTCGTATACAAATGTCTATAACAGGACTCCAAGACATTTCGAATTTCATTAATTAAGGTGGTGAAAATACGTGAAATGTGTTTTCGATTATTCCTCTATATCTATCGAACCAATCGATATATGGAAGCGCTCTTTGATTTAAATTGATGCTTTTGTAAATATCCTTAGTACCATTAAAATATATTTTTCGAATTCGGCCCTAAACCGGTTGAAAAGGGGTAAAATATGTTTTCGTCTCACTATATATATATATATATATATATATATATATATATATATATATATGTGTGTGTGTGTGTGTGTGTGTGTGTGTGTGTGTGTGTGTGTGTGTCGATCCAATTGATATTTATATAGCTTCGTGATTTTTATTTAAGATTGATGCTTACTCAAATTCAGAAAAGTAATTTCAGGAATTTTCGAAATTCGCCACCTAAGGAGGTGAAAGGAAGTGAAAAGTGGTGAAAAGTGTTTCCAATTAATCGTTGATGTATCTTGAACCCAGCGAGCTAATGTTGTGTTTTTCACGTCCACGAGTCACCAATAAAGTATTCTAAAACGTGATTCAAGGTTTTTTTTTTTTTCGAAATTTACACTTTTAGATGGTGAAAAGGCTTTGAATGTGTTTTAGATAAATCCTCAATATCTATCGAACCCGTCGAAATATACAGTTAGTTTTTGTTTCAGGATGATGATTACAATAATAATCGCAAAATGGTTTTTAGATTTTTCGAAGTTCGAACTCTCAGTACTGTGCAGGGTCATATGTGTTTTTAAATATATGTTCGATTTTGATTGGACTGAACGGGCTACCGTCATGATTTGAGCTTCAATTGGATACTTATACACATTTATAAGATGTGAAATTAAATTATTTCGAAATGCGACATCCAAAAGGGTAAAAAAGTGCAAAATTTGTTTTCCATCAACCCACGATATCTATCTAACCAGTAGGGGTATTGTTCGCGTCAGAGTGATGCGTACATAAGTATTTAAAAAATTAAATGTAAATTTTTTTATGAGATAACTTGATTATTAAGGCGGCCGCCTACCCCACGCTTCATAAGCGTTGCATTGTGTTCGTAAACAGGTTTTTTTCTACAAAAATATTCCACGTCTGCCCATTGAGCCAACGTACGAAAAGAAAACAAACGTTAAACAAGGTCGGAACCTCATTGCTAAGACGCCACGCTAATTAAAAACAGTGTTTCTAAACCCTCCAACATGGCTAAAAACGGCCTTTTCATACTTCCGTACTTCAAAATGTACTACCCGGATGTAGATGAAACTAGATTGCGACCTGCTCTGAACTTAGTTGCAGACCTTCCACCAATAAAATGATATGGTCACCGCTTAGTGTCCAATAGTAAAAACGGTTCGGCGGGAAGCTTGCACGCTAGCTCAGCGCTTGGCTCGTTGAGGCGATGCGGCATTTGATGCGCGCTTCAAGGTCGACCTTACTGCTCCGTTGTTTTTCAGCCTCTCACTCCGCGGGTATTCTCAGTAATCCCAAGTTTGGGGCACCAGATACGTTTCCGCGAAACCTTTTCCCATCAAAACTTTCTAATGGCATGAAACTTAAAGTGAATATTTTGAAAATATATAATAGAGGGCACCATCACCAATGATTATGCATTGGGTAAATCGAACGTTTTTCATTCGATTAACATCTTACATTTAAGAGTCTTATAGCTACCCCACGTCCACTTTGATGTGATATAAATAAGGCCCAGGTGAATTCGCTGTTAGTGGCAGGAACAAACTTAAGACTGATTTTCGCATGGACAGCTATAGCTACTTATCCTGCTGCAGAGTTAGTTCAACTAGCAGCTTGGACATTCTAACACTTGATGGCTGAAGTACAAAGCACAAAGTATAAAGAGGTTTTTTTCAATTAAAATAAATATTATCGGTTATTAATAATACTCTCGAGCAAAGCCGCGGGGGACTGCTAGTACACACACACACACATATATATATATATATATATATATATATATATATATATATATACATATATATGTATATATATGTATATATATATATATATAGCGTGAACTATTCAACTCTACGTTCTTGTGTATTACATATCCTACTATAGGTGTTTGAGTGGATGGTACAAGTCTAATCATTACGTTTCCTGACAAAGACACGACCGACGATCATATCTGCACGTAAGGTATTGATACCCTACTTAGAAATTGCCACAAAAATTCTTTAATAAAAACAGTTGTCCTTATATAATGCTATGTTATTATTTTATTAATGCTAGACAAAGGGCATAATCAATCCGAAAACCATAGCGCGGTGGTTTTTGTCAGCAGCAATAGTAACATAATAAAATTTAAAATACTGATTTTGAATGCAACGCGTGTAAAAAAAACCCGAAGTTCAAATTCTGTCAATTCTTATATGATGATCATTTTACTTGGCCAAAACGTCACATTTCGAGTGGTGTAAAAGCTACCCTTAAATATGCAGTTCTCTGTTAATCGTAAGTAAAACAACTAATAAATAATGCAAATCCCAATCGATATCGAGAAGCTGCAAGTAACTTTATGTATAAACAGTATCGATAAAAATAACTGCCCGCACGAACGATAGTCAAACGGTACGTAGTGCAGTACAAGAATTCTTATTGGCTCAGTCAAATGGGAACACACAAATAATATGTATAACATTTGTACATGGTGATACTCACAAATCTAGCAAGTAGTAGACATTCCCGTGGTAAATCACTCAGTCACATATAACTGGAGACTTAAACAAATCCGCGTTTTCTTTTGAGTAAAACCATGAGTTATAACATCAGTTAAGTTCGTGTGACTTTCGCAATTGCCGCCTGACATATTTGTCAGTCTCTGGAGTCTGTGAGCCAATAATAAAATTGTAACTAAAGTGGGCCCTGTACACTGTGTCAGCGGGCAGGCAATGAGCCGATACAGGCTCTGGACACTGTGTCAATGAGTAGGCAATGAGCAGATACAAGCCCTAGACACTGTGTCAGCGGGCAGGCAATGAGCAGTTGTCGTTTACTTCAGTTTACGTATATTATTGGAGACAAATCAGTGAAACCGCGAATTTTTTCTGGTTTTTACAGTATTACATCCGGTGTATGAAAAGTAACATAAGACTGTCAAGAGCTGCAGTTTGCTTCAACAATATTGTACAACATCTCGTATGTATGTTCGCAAAATGGATTGGTCGTGCCGGACACTACACTGGCATCCGAGGTCCCCTAGCCTTAACCCTGTTGATTTATTTTACGGAGATTTAACAAGGAACTAGTTAATTCTACAGAATGTCGAAGTTTAGTCTAACCGACAAGATAACTCCAAGATGCTCAGGAGGCCATAAAAACAATAGAACGTCGTTTCAACCTTTACTAGAGAAATTTATGCGGCGATTGCATTAAATCAGTGGTCGTTATTAGGAAAATATTTCGTAATTTGATCAGTAAACATATATTTTGTTAATATTTCTCACATTTCCTATTACTCAAGAAAAATATAAATTTTTTCACGTACTGCATTTTAATTCACACTTTTACGACGAAACCATTCAACGGAGGCGATACAATATTCAGGGTACGCGGCCGATAGATTTTATTTTTAAAACATGATGCTACATCACCTTTATGTAACTGTCATTACACAAGACTGACAAGTCTTCTACTTTATTCAACTCATACATCCAAGTCTCTGTCACAGGCATCCATGTCAATTACCACTATTTATTTTTATATATTTATATCTATATTTATATTTATCTATATTCATATATTTATATATTATATTTATATATATATTATATTTATATATATATATTAATTAACACACGAAAAAATGGGGAAATTCGAACTTCTAAACAGTCAACATATCGCACAACATACATGGCAGTGTTTCAGTTAGCTCTTGAGATCCTCTACCTATTTACTACGGCTTGATAATACTTCCTAAGACATACTGCATGGACTAAGTCTTCTATGATCACCAACCTAGAAATTAAATTACCATATGTAACTGAGAAATTCCTCAAATAATTACAAATATTCCGTTCTAAAATATACATACACATCATAAAATACTACATAGTTTGATCTGACACACAGCGTTCAAGTTTAAATGCACCGAAAGAGTATAACGACAATTTACATCACCCATAAACAATTCTTTACCCCGAAATAAGTGATATTGTCACAGTCACCTAAACTACCCGCTAAAAATTTACACAATAATCTTCAAACTATGTAGTTTGTATAATGAAAAGTAAATGTACGTATCGTTTTGAAATATAAACTACCATCTGTGGAAGAGGACAAACTCGGACAAATCGGTGTAGCACAAACCACGTCACAAGACAGACTTTAAACTAGAAGACTGGTAGTCACTCGCATACTGCATTTTACTGAGGACGGGAGGGGCGGGAGGGTAGCCTCTCTCTGTCATTATATCTCAGACACTCCCTCCTCACCGCAATCTTCCTTCTCCTGCGATTAATGCACGTGCGTCCACTCTGTCCTTCCAGCGACGCAGCGCCCTACTCTCAGCAAGGTATGGTGGATGGCAACACTGATGGGTTACTCGGTGGTTAATGTCTTAGCCACATAGGATAGATGGCAACATTGTTACGTTACTCGGTGGTTAATGTCTTAGCCAGGTAGGGTAGATTGCAACACTGCTGGGTTACTCGGTGGTTAATGTCTTAGCCACATAGGATAGATGGCAACACTGTTACGTTACTCGGTGGTTAATGTCTTAGCCAGGTAGGGTAGATTGCAACACTGCTGGGTTACTCGGTGGTTAATGTCTTAGCCAGGTAGGGTAGATTGCAACACTGCTGGGTTACTCGGTGGTTAATGTCTTAGACAGGTATGATAGATGGCCACACTGTTGGGTTGTACGGTGTTTAACCTCTTAGCCAGGTAGGGTAGATTGCAATACTGCTGGGTTACTCGGTGGTTAATGTCTTAGCCACATAGGATAGATGGCAACACTGTTGGGTTACTCGGTGGTTAATGTCTTAGCCAGGTATGATAGATAGCCACACTGTTGGGTTGTACGGTGTTTAACGTCTTAGCCAGGTAGGATAGATGGCAACACTGTTGGGTTGCTCGGTGGTTAATGTCTTAGCCAGGTAGGATTAAATGGCAACACTGTTAGTTTGCTCGGCGGTTAATGTCTTAGCCAGGTAGGATAGATTGTGACACTGTTAGGCTGCTCGGTGATTAATTTCATAGTCATGCAGGATAGATCAAATCACTCCGGGGTTGTTTGGAAGTTAAATTATTTTACGTATATATAGGAATTTTAAGTAAAAATATTTATTTCGTCATACGATAAACAAAATACACATGAGTTAAGATAACTTACCAAGTAATATATGTATACGAAGGTTAACAAAATTCAGGAAAAAATTTTCTGATATGTTATTCTATCCTAAAGATAATAAAATGACCACCGTTTTTAAAACATGGTAAAAAATTAACGAAATACACTAAAGTCAGTTCGTCTAAGTAGAATATGAGAGCCAATATTAATGGAATTTGGAAAAATATTGTCACAAATATGTCAATTATAAAAACGGCCACCTTACTATGAAAATTTTAACACGTGTTTAACGAAAAACAACCAAAGATAAACCTGTATGTTAGTATTATTGTGTACTAACTTTAATGAAATTTGAAAATAATATTTCCTCGTATTTGTAACTATCCTAAATATTAAATAATTACGGCTGTTTTAAAAATATATACGAAGAGCTCGAAAAAAAAAAAAGTAAGTTAAGACAACTTACCAAGCTGTATATGTGTACCAATATTATAAAAAATCGATAAAATAATTTCCACAGTAATGTCAAATTAAAAATATAACTAATTTATAAAAATATAAACACATAGGATCAACGAAATATAAAAAGTCATGTCAGCTTACTAATTAATATATGAAAACCTAATTTCATATTATTTGGGAAAATATTTCCTAAAATATGATATATTATTCTAAAAATATAAAAACTACAGCCGTTTTAAAAATGAGATCACAGGAAGAACGAAGAACACAAAAGTCAAGTGAACTTTCTAAGTAGAATGTATATCAAGATTAATGAACTTCGGAAAAGTGCATACGGAAATATATCATATTATGCTAAAAATATGAAACGGTCACCATTATGTAGATATGAACATGCAAACAAAGTACACAAAAGTCAAGTCATAAATGTGTAGTTGATATAACTGATTTGTAGTAGTCTTGGTTCACATATACAGCAAGTTGACTTGGATCTGGTTGCCTTTTTTGGTTCCTTTGTAGACATATTTTTAAAATTGAAGTATTTTCTATACATTAAGAATAAATTTACTTATTGGAGGAAATATTATTTGTTCAAGTTTTATTGAACTTAGTACACATATACTACTTAGGATACTGACTTGACTTAAGCATATTTCATTCATCCTGTGTTTAAATTTTCACAAATGGGACGGTTTTTTTTTTTTTTAGTTTGACATAATTGCGATATTTTCGATTTTGATTAAACTTGTACGCGTTTACAGCTTCGTAAGTTGACTTTATTTTCGATTGCGTTTATCGACCTCTATATATGTTCATATTTTTAAAATGGTAGTCTTTGTTTATATTTAGGATATTTTGAAATACTTCAGGAATTTTTTTTTTTCATTTATTATAAACTCTTAGTACACATCTACTTAATATACTGACTTGTCTTTTGTGTTTTTCGTCGATCATGTGTTCATATTTCTTATAACTGCGACCATTTTTATAATTTTAGCATATTACGACATATTTTAGAAAATATTTTTTCGATGTTCATTTATCTCGATACACGACTTGTCTTTTGTGTGTTTCGTTACTTATTTGGTCATATTTTGAAATCGGCGTCTCAGAAAAAATAAGATCAAATCTAGCAAAACAATATCGAAACAGTTGTAGTAAACACATATATAAATAATAACATTTAAAAAAATTCCAAAATCAATGGTGTTAAATAACAAAAAATACAAATTAAAAAATTAAAATTAAAGAAGTGAAAACAAAAGGAAAAGGAGAAAACTCAGGACGCCAAACTTAAAACAACACAGCCAACAAGTAAGACGAAATAGCTGGCACACAACGGACGATGATAGTGGCTGAGCTGCTACTCGCTTTATAACTACATGTCAGCAGACTGTGTGAGCTACTCGTATTCCAGCTAGCCCCTTTACACCTTGCCATAGCTCGTCTGCGAGTAGGTCAGTAACTCGACCATTCCAGTTGGTCACTAGCTCTTTCTGCAAGAATTAAATTGTAGATGTCATTGACCTGTCTTGCATTCGGAACAAATTTCAGAATTTTGTCCGCAATTTGCCATGAGTTAAAGTCTGCAATATGTGTACTGGTTCCTGAAGTGTCTGATGCAATAAAGACAGTAGTGGAAGATTATCTGAAGTTAATAAGTGATAACTCCTTACTGAAATAATTAGTTCCGCATGCATTATTTTTATAGCCTTATTTGACTAACCAACAGTGCTGTAAATATTATATAGTTTAAACCATTCAAAGATTTTTTGAAACTTTATAAAGACAGGAAAATGAAAAAATCGACCAATTCGTAATATTTAATTTTTTCCCCAGAGAATGCGGTAGACCTATTTAATTAGAATGTTAATATTAATGTGAAATTATTTCAACGTTTGATAAAGGTGACTAGTAAATCATTATACATCGTATACCCCAGGTGGCAGAGCAAAAAAAAGTGAAATGGAGCTTCAACTACTTCAAAATGACGGGACAAAAACACTACAGTAATTATTTGCAACTATGTGTAAGTTACAAATTTTGGTACAATGGTTTACTATCATTGTCACATTCAACAAAACTATCAGTACCGGAGTTGACGCGAGCCATATTAATCGCTTCATGTAAATAATTGCCAAGGCCATGGGGTGCATGCGCTGAGCTGCTTCTTGGGGTTGGTGAAATCCAGGCATATGTGGAGGGAGACTAAAAGGCGGACCAGCCATTGCAGATGAAACCAGTGTCTGAGCAGGTGATGTAACAATAGGAGGCCATGACATGATGCTTGGTTGATGTCCATCTCATTTTCACGATCAGCACTGATCAATTTTGCTTGCGCAAATGGAGATTTCGTGAACAGTCCGTTCCCTATTTCAAACAAAACGTAACGATGTTTTGTAAGATTCATGACATTGACAATATGAAGCAGTGATATGCTAATTAAAGACTTATAAAAGCACATATAATTTCATGTTTTAAATGACATACTAATCTGAACGTATGTAGCCTACAAACTTAACGTTAATGATGAATGTCTTGATTAAATTTCAGCAGAAAGTTGGTAAATTTAATTTTTGTGATTTTACATTGCCTTGGTACTTCGCCTCATAATAGCAAATTATGTTCCAGGTACCGAAAACCGAGCAGTGAAGTCTATTCAGAATGGATTCTATGAGCATTGGAACTGTCCCGGATGTTGAGGTGTTGTTGATGGAAAACACGTATAAATTTAGGCTCCCAACTCTTGGTGTGAACAGCAATGTGCTTCTTGCAGTTGTGAACCATGACTATTTATTCAAATACGTGGTCGTAGACTTCTTTGGTTGTAATGTTGATGATGAAGTATTCCGGTGCATCTCAGTATCCAGTACTTGAAGCTGGGTCTGAGCTACTAATTGAGCAGTCTTAGTAGGTGTCGACGCGTTTACCCAGAAACCGTTCCTTACGGAGCCATATTCAGGGCACGTAACCAATAAAAATCTATATCTACAGACACAGTTAAGCCCGGAGAATTGTTTACTGAAAAACTGGTTTGGTATATTTGTGAATATCTCACAGGTCATATGTACTTTGCTTAATTATTTGCGATCCACTTAGCCAAGTACATACACTCCAGCAGCTTCCATTATTTATGAGGACATAGTGGCTTCTAGAATTATGCCTGGCACGCGAAGAACACAGATTTCTGAACTCCATAGCATAATGCGCTCACGAAGCTGTAATAAAGCAATAAAAATTGCCGAAAAGGTACGAGACAATTATAAGTTGTATTTATTGGGACATAGCGCAGTTGTTTAGCAGAACAATATTATTTGTACATTTGAATAGCATTTCTGCAGTAGACATTCTACTGTAGTTATCCGGCAGCTGTAATATTAATTTGCTTTGTATGTAAATAGTATATTATACATATATCCACACTGCTGTAAAACGTGACTATTATATAAATAATATTGTATTTTTAAAGCATTAAACACTGTAATAGGGCCAAAAACTGTAACAAAGTTACAAAGTGTTATAACAATACAATGCAGTGTACTTGAAAATGTTTTAAGATATCTTTAATTGCAGATTGGTGTGCAGTAATAATTTCTCAGTTCGTGTTTTCTCGCCCTCGACAATTTTAACTTGTAAGTTTGTGTAACAGTTAATCATATAAATTAATAGTGTGCCAGTTTCTGTTATAAAAGGACCTACTATCGTTGGGTTAGTGGCAAAAGTTCAGTTATTCAGGTAAAATGTAAGCTGGAAATTAATTACATGCGAAAAAATTGCCTGTGTTAAATCTGTATCTGTTGTTTTATATCTAAGCTAACCACATTTACATTGCAAATATACTGGCCTAATTCATGCAATAAGAAGGTTAAAGTGCATACTAACGAAAGGACTTGTCAACTTTCTCCATTAACCGAAATTTTCTTTCTGTTGTCCTGGACTAATATTTAATTAAATAATGGGCCATGTGCGTTTACGCAGCCAGATAATTCACGAAAGTGCAGAATCATTTAATGAGGCTGTGGTCAAATGTTTCCAAAAATTAATAATAACATATTATATTATGTATATGTAAACCACACAGGAATTATTTGCATACCTACCAGGTTGCTGAATGTTTCTTTGTCTTTAGTGTGTCATATTTCCACTGTTTCTTCCATCACGTCGAACGACTTTGGTGTTGAAGTAGACTTCTAGAGAACTTGCTCCAGTAGATTTGTTCTTAGACATTTTTGTTACTGTTTGACAATAGGTTCTACGAAGCACAGGTACAGAATGCTTACACGTGTCCAGTCATGTCGCAACATGCTGCCATACAGTTTAGCCAGGTGGCAGAGTGAAGGACAGCCGTTCTCCGCCAGTACATCGACGATTGTTCAGTTTGCTCAACTATTTCTTCTTACCAGGTCCTGTCACGTAGATAGATGCAGATGGGTGCTGGACCAACAATTTGTATATTTCATTCTCTACATGCTTGTAAGGAACATAACCTTCGTTCCACTGCAGTTCATGGTAATACTTGATCAGCCAGGCTTTAGTCTTCTTACTCTTGTAATCCAAATGTCCCCATGTGTTTGGAGGCTTAAAGAAACACATAATAGTCTTACTATCACTAACATTCTTGAGAAAAAAAAGTCGTTTTAGCTCTCGAATCCTTGCATGTTACAGTATCTCCTGTCACCATATAATCTTGAACGCGGCTAATTCGTTATCATGTACATAAACATATTTATACACACTTCACAATACTCACAATAAAAAATTTTACGACCTTGTCACGACAGTTGTACGAGGCGAGTAGGTTGTATTGTGTAAGAAATATTTCAAAGGGTCGTTATTTCGATCCTGCAGTCGATGTTCGAATTAATTATCTCGTCCTATTTACTCGCATCTAAGACCGTCAGAAGAGCTTTACTCTTTAAAGTATCTGGGTCCAGTATCGGAGCCTGTGTGCGACGATAGTATTAATCTTGCTGGAACAGCGGCTATCTTCGATATTTAAAGTTAGTCTTCATGTCAACACACGGATATCTTTCACTAATCAAAAATATTTTCACATTTTATGTATGACAGATATCAAATTGTTACCAGCTCACTCCAATGCTGAGTGGCCTACCAATGTGGAGACAGATGATGATGATGAATCTTGGCTTCTCCGTAGCAAAGCTCGACTTCGCCATACAGTTGATGTGCTGGCTTGCTGGAAGGCCAGCATGAGTCTCGATGCTCCATGGTCGGAAAGCAGCATCAATAGTTTTACCATTTTCCACATTATTTAGCATCTTGCCTCGCTCAGCTGTGAACATCTGAGTATGAGGCAGATTCCAATTAATTGTCTGTGTTGTTAACTCAATGGCTCCCAGATTTCCCCAGTATGTATACATGGTTCCTAGGTGGCAAAGATGTAATATTCCAGCCAAGTGACATCTTCCTTCGAAGTTTATGCAACACATGGGAGTCATGGTCTACATGAACTTTTGTTTCACAAGGATCCTGAAGACCATAGCGACACAGATTTGCAAGAATATAAAATATTTCTCGAGCTAGCAAATCCTTATGGCCTAGATAATGATCCTGGAAGTGAGTGTGTTTATAAGGACGAAGTTCACAAAAAAATCAACATTCTCTCAGACCTCTTCAGTGAACTAGCAGTGAAGACTGGTGAAGGACTGAGGGAGCTAGACGACAACAAGAACTTTCAACACGTTTTCTGAGATGACCTGAACGTTCTTGTAAATGTACCGAGACTTTTGTTGGCATCGCAAAGAGTAGTGAATTACTAGCACATCAATGAAGTAATTGCAATAATTTAAGAACTTAAGGACTGTGCCTACATAATATGAGCCAACTGAAAATAGCTTGAGAATTACATGAAGCTGTAAGGCGCAACTACCCTAGACATAAAGTGGTAACAAGTGGTATGAACAAACTGTTCCATTCAGATTTCGTCGAGATGATACCCTATGCCAAATTGAACAAGGGTTCCAAATACACGTTGACAGTCGCCGATGTATACAGTAAATTCACCAGGGCCAAGCTGGCCAAGTCGAATAATGCAGCTGTTGTCGCGAAAGCTATGCAAGACATTTTGCATTAAGGATGTGTTCCAGCTAGTTTACAAACGGACTTGGGTAAAGAAATATATAATGCTACAGTCAAATAAGTGATTAAGAAGCATACCGTAAACCATTATTGCACATTATTCTCAAAGCTTCCATTGTCAAGAGGTCCAAAAGGATTCCACGTAGTAAAATGTAGCGACACTTCAGGGGTAAGGGAACTTACAAATGGGTAAACGTTTTGTTTTAAATTGTTCATGAATGAAACGGTAAAGTTCAGTCTTCTATGAACATGAAGCCAGAAGGTGTGAAGGTCTACAGCTTGCCTCGTAATGTGTACACAAACAAGAAGGACCCTCGCAAGCTTCAAGCTGATGTTAATTATATGGTTATAATCTCCAAACGAAAAAGTGAATTTAAAATGTTAACTCCTAACTGGAGCCGGAATGCTTCTGTGTTTTCCATATCAGAGAATCGGAGCTTAGGACATACTGTTTGGAATTTTTGTACAATGTACCAATCCATGGTGGATTCTACTCAGAAGCGATCCAAGCTACGAGGTTTCCTGGCATATATTTGGTTGAAAAGGTACTGAAGAGATGGACTGGCTGTTTATATGTCAGATGGTGGGGTTTTTCAGCTTGCTACAATTCCTGGATTGCAGATGCAGACATTGTTTTTTAAAATACATTTTTGTTTTACATTAACATAAATTTCATCATTCTCAACCACTACCAAGTTATATGTAAGTAAATTACAAGCAATATTCAGACTGGAGGAGACGCGAACGAATCGCGAAGCTTTCGCAAAGGTTTGCGAAGTAGTCTGGTAGGTGTCACGAATGAATCGCAAAGGATTCGCGAAGATTCGCGAATTTGTCGCGGAGTTGTGCGAAGAAGTCTCGAAGAGTCAGGAAGGAATCACAAAGAAGTTAACTATAAAACAAACAATAATAAATGTCTTCAACAAACTCTACATAGACCCTGCATAATTTTACCATAAGTTAAATAAAAAATATATCACTTTATCAGACCTAGCACACACTGCACGTTATGATACGAAAGTGCTGCTTGCTCTGTACATCCCATGATGTCACATGACACAGTGCAGCAGCGGGGCTGGATGTTACCAGACACCGTGCAGGTGAGTGTTTAACAAACAGAAGTAAAGTCATGTATGGCATCAGATGCCATCTTGAGATGTATGATCTCTCTCTTGAAAGGGCTAACTTTATAGTTTACACGTGTTTGTGTGCATATGCGGGATTGGCCAGTTCAGATGATGCAGTCCTTCTTCTGCTGATTGGCTGACTGTCTTACCAGAACGAAGACCACATCACACAACCAGGCCCCAATAAACTGTTTGTTGGATGCTACAGAGGAAAGAACATCGTCTAGCTTCTAGAGGTAATTGTGATAACATTATAAGCAGTTCGGCAATGGGCGACAGTATTTAGGAAGGTTCCATCGGCTTCTTTAGCTGAGGCCATCACAACAATGCCATCGACTCCTTCGCCTGTGACAATACCAGATTTGACTACTCCTAAAACAACAAATTATTTGGCTGCACCTGCTATCAGTATGACATCAAAGTCAACTCCTGGGTCCTGTCTCTGCACTACGACGTCGTCAGTGTCAATCCTGTGACAATAACTTCATATATATCTGTATTGCCCGTCGACATGAGAATGAATGCCTGTGTAACCCAAGCAGTACGTTGTATAAGTGTGACAAGTGTTCCATCATTCATGCTTGCAGTGATTTTATAAGTTACTTAGACACATAAGAACTTTCAAAGGTGTCGCAAATTGACCTCAAGACTACAGTGTATGTAGATTTAGCTGAATAAAATTGATTACTAAAGAGAAAATGTTTTATTTACAGTAGTATAGCACAATTTAGATTACGAATATGAAATCAGTTTTATAACAGTGTATATAAATATAGATAGAAATTAATTTAAATGTGTAATTTCATACTCCTGAACATTATTACTGCATTAATATATAACTCCTTTCCAGACGAAATTTCTAATATAGATTTACATTTTAAAAAGCAATGCATTGATATGTTCTCAAAAGTAAAAAAAAAAAAAAAAAAAAAAAAAAAAAAAAAAAAAAAAAAAAAAAAAAAAAAAAAAAAAAAAAAAAAAAAAAAAAAAAAAAAAAAAAAAACAAGAATGTGCCCGATCTCGTGCGGACAAAAAAAAATTATGTTAAATCGATTTCTCAGAATAAACAATATTATCAAATTCATTAAATCATTTCTCTATATGCACAGTATATGTGAAAATCTATAAAAGTTTGCAACATATCAAGTTCGAAGTAAAGTTTAAAAATTGTATTTAAAAATTTCATTTGAAACTTTTAGTCTATATATTAATAGTATATATAATATATATCGATTAATTTTGATGATCAGTTCCTACACTCGATGTTGACCCAAAAGCAGCAGGGTCAACTGCCCACCTTGAGGACTTAAAAGTAGTTAATATTAATAAATTAGTATCAAGTAATATTAGGACAATGAGGGTGATATATCTGCCTAGGCTGTGTGGCATGCTACTTTTACATTCGATGCGACTGACTAGTAGGCAACACACGAAATAAGAATTCGATTAATCAAACGAGTGCAACATCCCTGTTCGCCAACTCGAGAACCTAGTAGCATCACCCCTGGCATCAAAATAATACTGTTCAAATGCAAACAATAGCTGACCGCGTACGAAAATTTGGCTAATCGTAATACTAGCTTTGCTTGTGTAAGTTTTCGCAAAATGAATACTTGGTACTATTTTGAAATATAGTCGTGTAATATCACTCAATACGCCTGCAACATGAAAGTAAATAAAAAGTTTCAGGTGTACCTATTATATGTATATATGTGTTGTGCCTATATATATACACACACACGCACGTACACAAATATAAGGTGTGAAATCTCCTAGGGGAGAGGTAGAGAGAGAGATTGAAAACAGTTATTTTTAAGAACATCGTAATTTCTTTATCACCTCCTCTCGTAGTCACTGCGTCCCGCTTTCCTCGTTCAGCCCGAAACTCTTTGAAAAAGAAAGTGATAAAACACTGATATGTAAATCCCTGGGCACAGACAAACAAACATAGAAGCTTACAATCCTCACATTTCTTCTGGGCACAAACACTCGCTGGAAATATTTCTTCTCTGCACTAATTAACGGCTGTGCCGTATAAGCGTTATGTAGAGTGAAGTGATAAATCCACAGCCGTCTTTATTCTATACGCGTCAGTAATGTTCGAGCTTGTGTTCGCAGTAGGACTGCTGCATATTTACTGAAATCAGCTTAGCTCCCCACTTGAATATTTAAACACATTTATGACACATACAATGTAGCAACTATGTTTTAGCCTTGTTTCACTATAAAAAATCATTCTTCCAACTGCGGTTCGTTGTATACGTAGTGTAGCTGTCTTCACTATATTATTTTTAAACAATTGGGGTTTAAAAAAACTGTTTAATATTTTGATAAAATGTTCAATCATAGTCTACTAACTCGAGTATAATGCTACTAAATTCATAATATTACGTAAACCAAACTATTCTAAATAATGGTTTCAGACCCATTTAAATTATTGTAAATAAGTCATTACAGCCAAAGTAATTTTGGTTCGAAGCGTAATTTTAAAATAGGCCTAATATTTTCTTG
Organism: Medauroidea extradentata; assembly: GCA_003012365.1. Classification (NCBI taxonomy): domain Eukaryota; kingdom Metazoa; phylum Arthropoda; class Insecta; order Phasmatodea; family Phasmatidae; genus Medauroidea; species Medauroidea extradentata. The sequence continues at coordinate 4,725 of PNEQ01089382.1, read as the reverse complement.
TTCAATGAGTTACACATGACCAGTGGTGTACATGTTCGGCGAGCGATGAGAGAAGCACGAATATTTTAACCACGTATATATTACATGCATTCATTAATTAATTACTCCACATGTAAGACGAGTATTAAAACGCCCCATAGACCTGGAGAGTACAGAACCTATCATAGAGTATCTTACGTGACGTGTTCACGTTGTGTACAACAGTCGTGTTAAAAACAAAATATGTGTAGTAACAATAAATCTTTAAATTTATTTTATAGTACCGGTTTGTGTTGCCACTGCTACAAAATTGGAATGAGATAGCCTGTCTACGAGAGTGTCTAGATAAGAGTTGGAGAAGAGATCCTCTAGACAAGGAGTGGAGAATAGATCCTTATACATCAGAGGCAGTGTACAAAAATACGCAAATATCTGTATTACATCAAAGATATGCAGTATTCAATAGGCACTATGTATACCGTTACAATGTGCACTATAAGTCATATAAAGCGCTAAAATGCGAACATAATTTTAATTATGTTTTCTTTATTGTTTGCAAAGATCCCATGAGCCAAGGCTCGTTTTTGGGACAATGCATAATGCCCTTTTACGTATCAGTTAGTACAAAACCCAAATAATTAAGTAAAATAAATATGAATAATATTATGTACACCATCAATATAATGGCCATTTTGTAACTGTTATTTTAATATTTTTGTTACAAAATTAGTAATAGCATCAGGTGATAAAATGTATTTGAAAAATCTCTCTACTGCTGAATCTATAAAAATATAAAACTAAAAATTGAACTCAGAGAAACAACAAAACGAAACCATAAAACAATCATATACTACATCATACAACAGACAATATCACTCAGAATTATCCACCATATTGCACAGCGTCATCAATAAGATATTATTGAAAATAAATACATATAAGATAAAGTATTAGCCCTGTGAGACAAAAAAAACTATGTTTTGACACTGTAGAATCAACAGCACAAATATTACAATGAGCATACACATTTTAATATTCGTTCATTAATACATTTTTTCTATTTCTGATTAAGTCGTTTGCTTACATAAATATGAGTGTTCATTGAGTTATACCTTATTATTGCTTGTTGCGGAATTTCCAAGAAGACCACTAACAAAGCGAATATAAATACCTCGACCTTTCAATATGTCTCCAGCTATCCTCCGTAACCTGAATTGAAATACTTATTGAGAACCTAACAATATAGTGCCAGACATGCAATACTTTGTAACTAAATTTACAATACTACTTCGTCTTAAAATAATATAGCTCATATAAATGGAAAACGAAAATATATAACTGTCGGAACGTAACGCCGGTAAAGTAGACAACGATTGAACAAACAAAATAAACGTTCGTTAATTACTGGGAAGTGTACACATGCGGGACATAACAGAATGCAGTAAAGTACAACCAAGGAAAAGAGGGGAAGAAACGGATCACATGACATAGTATATGTGAAAAATTGTCTTCAAATTACATTAAATTGGGTTAAATTTAGTACCTGAACTTAACTTTTATGAAATGTTGTTTATGCCGTGGTAGTGTTTCAAAATGGCGGCCATTAAATTTTTTTATTCTGTTATACGAGATTTCTAAGGGACAATTTAAGAATTTAATCGAACCCGGTTAACATAAAGCACTTACTAAATTCACTTAACTTATATGTATTTTGTTCATAGAGTATATGTTAAAAAAAATTGTCTTCTGAACATTTTGGAATGAAATGAGATGTTTGATGAAACCATGTTACAGAATTTCATCAAGTTCAGTACACATATAGTTATTCTGCAAGGTCATCCGACGTGTTTTTTTATAAAGTGTTTATTTTCAAAATGGCACATATTCGACGTTAATTTATAGCTTGTGAACCAATAGAATTAATAAAATCGATTTATTTTATTTTAATAAGTTACTTTCGTAGGCATTGAATCTGGATACGTATATTCGTAGTTTCGCCATTTGGAGAATATAGCACTACATTAATAAATAAAGACTCTGCGGTATTTCGAGAACAATATATGTACCGATCGTAAGAAAATTTTATATTTACAAGCTATGATAAAAGTTTGATCTTAGCAGGGTTTATTTTTGTAGGGCTTTCATTTTGGAATACAGCACGTCATGTCATGTTTAAAGAACTACCAAAACAATAGCTCAATAGTCTTTTAGAATTCATCAATATTTAATATTTTCTTTGCTGTAATTCGGGTAAATAGTTATATATCTACCATTTTAGAAGGTGGTGTAACTTTTAAATCGTGGCTAACATTTTCTTATGTGGGCCCATTAGTTCATATGAACATTTTATGACACAAATGCGTGCATGTTTTATATATTTCGCGAACGACTGTAAACAAGTTAGTTATTTTCATAGTTCATTATCCAAATTTACCTTTAAGTAGACTTTACTTTTGTATGATGAACGTGTCAGAAGATAGAGTGACACGAACAACGGACGATATGAGTCATTTTTGCCGGTTCTGCCACAAGAGTTTGGGAATTAGGCTCCAGGATCCGAAGATTACTTTCGTGTACGTTCGTGTCAACAACCATCTCGGATGACATCACGGCCGCCATGTTGAATTTCAATGATTTTAACCCCAATGTGACCAAAGGTCAAAAACTTCCAAAATTTAAAAACAAAAATTACGAAATTTGCAAGATATTAAAAAAATCTGAAGAATATCGGAAATTTCCAGACATTTTTATTTCGATCCCCCATCTTGTACACCATATTATTTACTATTTCTACTGTCATAAGTTATGAGGTCGTTATCTTGTTTACGACTTCTGCTTGTCGGCAGTCATCTGTTTATGCACCCAGAGGCCGTCAGCATAAACACGTCAGCTACCTTTCTGCTATTCGATTGTCATTTGTCCTTAAGCATAAACAATTATACTATTTTTTTTTAAATTATTTATTACGTAATAAAATCTTGTATCAAATACTTACATGAAATATAACTTGTCTTCTAACAGAGCACTACTTAAAAATATGGCTAACATTTTCCGACCTCTAACACAGCCACCAAGCTACGAACAAGGTTGTGTATAGCAGTGCATTTAATTTTACGTTACCTCTGCCACCCTACCTCTCTTCAGTCCTACCTCTACCGTAACTTCCACTCCTGCTTACGTCACATTTGTTCATACGGAACATCTTTATTGAGCATAGAGGTCACTAACGAAAAAGTATGTCATACATATAGCCATTTGGACTTTTTAAGTGTTTTGTAAATACTGTATAATATGAAAATTAATTGTAACGAGTCAGCGCCCTCGATGAAATTTGGGCTAGTGAGACATGCCTTCTCCTCGCCACCCTCCTACAATCTCGCTACTTTCAGACGAACGACGAGGCAGTTGACTACGCTCCTCCTCCTCAATCTCCCCTGCTCGCTACCTTCAATCAAGTGACGAGAAACAGGACTACGCCCCTCCTCTTCCCCCTTCCTGCTTGCTACCTTCAGCCCAGTGACGAGATAGAGGACTGCACCACTCCACTTCTCCCTTCCTTGCTCGCTACCTTCAGCCAAGTGACGAGATATAGGACTGCGCCCACCCTCTTCCTCCTACCCTGCTCGCTACCTTCAGCCAAGTGACGAGATATAGGACTGCGTCCACCCACTTCCCTCTTCCCTGCTCGCTACCTTCAGCCCAGTGACGAGATACAGGACTGCGTCCCTCCTCTTCCCTCTTCCCTGCTCGCTGCCTTCAGCCCAGCGACGATAAAGAGGACTGTGGCCCTCCTCTTCCCTCTTCCCTAACCGCTACCTTCAGCCAAGTGACGAGATATAGGACTGAGCCCCTCCTCTTCCCCCTTCCCAAATCGCTACCATCAGCCAAGTGACGAGATATAGGACTGGGTCCCTCCTCTTCCCTCTTCCCTGCTCGCTACCTTAAGCCAAGTGACGAGATATAGGAATCCGCCCCTCCTCTTCCACTTCCCTGCTCGCTACCTACATCCCAGTGACTAGGCAGCGGACTGCGATTCTCCTCCTTCCCATCCCTTGCTCGCTACCTTCAGCCAAGTGACGAGATATAGGATTGCGCCCCTCCTCTTCCCCTTTCCTGATCGCTACATTCAGCCAAGTGACGAGATATAGGACTGCACCCCTTCTCTTCCCCTTTCCGGATCGCTACCTTCATCCAAGTAACGATATATAGAACTGCGACCCTCCTCTTCCCCTTCCCTGCTAGCTGCCGTCAGCCCAGTGACTAGGCAGCGGACTGCGAATCTCCTCTTCCCCTTCCCTGCTCGCTACCATCAGCCCAGTGATGTGATAGAGGACTGCGCCCCTCCTCTTACCCCTTCCTGCTTGAAACCTACAGCCCAGTGACGAGATAGAGGACTACACCACTCCTCTTCCCCCTTCCTGCTCGCTACCTTCAGCCCTGTGACGAGATGTAGGACTGCGCCCCTCCTCTTCCCCCTTCCTGCTTGCTACCATGAGCCAAGTGACTAGGCAGCGGACTGCGACTCTCCTCTTCCTAATCTCTTGCCCCCAACCTTCAGCATATTGACGAGATACAGGACTGCGCCCCTCCTCTTCCCCCTTCCAGCACGCTACCAACAGCCCAGTGACGAGATATAGGACTGCGCCCCTCCTCTTCCCTTTCCCAGCTAGCTACCTTCGGAACAGTGACAAGGCAGCAGACTGCGACTCTCCTGCTCCCCATCCCTTGCTCGCTACCTTCAGCCCA
>PNEQ01089380.1:0-12964 GCA_003012365.1 Medauroidea extradentata | reverse complement strand
TTGGAGTGTTTTCCGATCATGAAATCCTTTCTCCGACTCGCTGTTCGACATAAACATTTTAAGTTTGACGCTACTCTTTTTAATGCCGTACACAGTTGTCTCGCCGATGCCATAGGCCTACTCTTCCTTGATTGCAGAAACCTTTACACCACGCTCCAATTTCTTGCAAATCTCGAACTTTTGTTTTAGTGTTAACGTTCTGTGCTTCTTTTTTATTACTGGCGCCATTCTCACAACAAACAACACTAACAAATATGAACGAATACCGGGAGCAGTGTCCGTGCACGTCTTATCGGTGTGTTGTGTTGCGGCAAGACACGTTGACCTTGGGCTTGCCGCATCTGCTGCTACTAGTACCGTTAGATGCTTGCTACTGTAGCAGCGCTGCACAGCGCAGCACAAACGCGAAGAAGCTAGGTGCAGTGTAGCACGGCGCAGCACGTTGCAATAATCAAAACGGACATTGCTTTGAGAAAACCACTGATTTTTGAGTACCACGGATTCTCGAACTACGGACTGGTGAGAGTTTACTGTATCAAATTTAATGCTGATAAACTTCAATACAAAGTTCCGCAAGTGAAGTACGTTGGCCAGATTTTTTCTGCAGGGGGAATGTCACCTGATCCAGAGAGAGTTTGTGCGCTGACCAGTTTGCCAACACCCACATCTCGCAAAGAAGGGCAGAGAGTTCTAGGTATGTTCAACTATGTCTGTTCGTATGTCCCTAACATGTCCAGTGTCTGCAGCCCTTTGTATGATCTTCTGAAATCTGATGTAGAGTGGGCCTGGTTACCTTGCCAAGCTGTGGCTTTTAGTAGACTTAAAACACTAATTTCTAGCTCACCAATCCTTGCAACATTTGATCCATCAGCTACCCTTGGTGTTCAGTGTGATGTATCACAAAGTGGTTTAGGGGCGACTCTTTTTCAGGAAGGTCCTAAGGGGCTTCAACCTGTGCATATTGCTTCCAGGTCACTGACAGAAGCCGAAAGAAACTATTCTCAGATAGAAAAAGAACTGTTAGCTGTTTCGTTTGCCACCTCAAGATTTCATTATTATGTTTATGTAAAGAAAGTGCAGGTTCAATCGGATCACAAGCCTCTCGTCAATGTGATGACCCAAGTCAATTCATCAAATAGGCTCAGTAAGACTTCAGAGGTTACGGCTCAAGTTGCTGAAGTATGACATAGTTGTAACCTATCTGCCAGGTAAGCTTACGTATTTTGCAGACCATCTGTCAAGAGCCTACCTACCCGACAAAGTAAAACATGACCCCATGATAATGGAGGTAGTTCTCACAGTTAGCAAACATTTGCCAATGTCCAAACAGCGTCTGACTCGGTTCCAGTTAGAAACTAGTGCTGATCCCTTGTTGAGTCAAGTATCCAAATTTTGTAAGTCAGGCTGGCCAACATTCAATTCAGTTCCTGAAGAATGTAAGCATTATTACAAAATTAAGGATGATCTCTGCGTGGAAAAGGGCATCATATTTCTTGGTGACAAAGTAGTGGTTCCTGCAGCCTTGCGAGGATATGTCTTGCAGGTGCTTCATGAAGGCAATTGTGGAGAAACGAAAGACCAAATCTAAAGGTCGCCAGTTATTTTATTGGCCCTCTACGACTTTAGACATTATCAACTTCATCCAACAGTGCCGTATTTGTGAAAAATTTCGCCCAGCTTATTTTAGGCAATCTTTGCAGCCACATGCCCCACCAAACCTTCCATATGAAAAAGTAGGTGCAGATAACTTTGAACTCATGGGAAAATCATATCTTGTTCTTTTCGATAAGTATTCTAAATGGCCTGATTCTGTGAACTCCCTAACAAATCTTCTGCAGCAGTTATTAATGCCATGCAAACTGTCTTTGCTACTCATGGGTTCCCACGAATATTGTTGGCTGACAATAACCCGTTCAGTTCCCATGAATGTCGTCAATACTACACTCAGCATGAAATAGAGCTATGCGCCAGTAGCCCACATTATGCTCGCAGCAATGGATTGGCAGAAATTTGTGTGAAAATTAGTAAGATGTAACTGCGGAAAAGCCAGGGAACTGACTACAGAGAGATGCTTCGAGAATATAGGAACACTCCCCTTCCTGGATTGGACTGGTCTCCAGCTCAGCTGCTCTTCAACAGAAGGCTTCAAACTAAATTACCTGTCTCCTACAATTCCCTGAATCCAAAGGTCATCCAACCTTGTCATGTAGTTCAGGCTTTAGTCTCTAAGGGGCAACAGATGAAAGATGTTCATGATAGGACTGCTCGTAGACAGGATGTGACTTTTGGCAAAGGTGAAAAGGTGGTTGTTAGGACATGCAGCTGTGCCACATGGAAGCTTAGTGTGATAGTAGGGCAGCATTTATCTCCCCGCTCTTATTGGGTATGTATGTCAAATGGTAATGTGGTTCGACGGAATGTCATCCACATTCTGAAGTCCAAAGTTTCACATCAGCAAAGAGAGGGATTTCCGGTGCTGACGGAAGTCTATTGTGGGCACAGATCAGGTGGAAATGACTTTCAGTGCTGTAGTGAGGAGCTGGGGCAGTCTTCATGTCCTCCATTGGGACAGTCTTTTCATGTCCTTCACCATTGGAACCTGATTTTCAAGGATTTGGGTCAAACTCAGATGAGTGCATAACAACGAGAAGTGGTAGGGTGGTCAAGCCTGTAAAGAGACTAGATGTGTAAGTAATGTTCTAGGAAGTATATGTGTTGGCACTGAACGACAATGTCATAGTTACTACTGTATCTCTATGTGCTGGAACTTTAAAGTGTTTGTGATGTATGTTGTAGGTTTAACTGTGCTTATTAGGTATTGGAAATGCTTTGTGTAAATTATTTGTTGTACTGACATGTAATCTCCGCAGTACTCCTGCAAGGAATCTATAAAGGTGGATTTGTTGCAATGTTTCTCAAAGAGGGAAGGTGTTGTAGATATCTGTATGTGAGAACTGGCAACCTTGCATAGACTTGACAAGCATGCAGTGGTTCTTTTGTCTATGCAGTTCAGCAGCCATCTTGAGTCTGTCATGTGCATTATGTAGGAGTGTGTCTAGTGAAGTTATCAATCAGCACATGGTGTTAATTAATCCATCCACTTGAACTAAAGGGAAGCAAAACAGCAAAACAGAACACACTGTTTACGGGCTAAGAGGTAGGAAAATTGAGCGCAGCGACACACAAAGACTCGTAACAGTTAATAAATTGCACCACTTGCCCCGAACAAAGGAAGTTCCCCGATGCAACCTTTTCCCCGAAGAAGCCCTAGTTTATTAAATTTAAACATATTATAGAAGTCTCTGTAGAGATATAAATATTGGAGCGAAGAAATACACAAATTCATGAAGATAGTTCTTATACAAAGAATAACGAAGAAAGAAATAGTAGATACAAGTCACGAAGAAAGTTCATATTACAGACAGCGAAAATGTGATCACTGCACCATTGTTCGCCTGGGCTTCTCCAGAGATGTGCTCAAGGTATCACCATCACGGTGCACAGCGTCCATCGGCAATCAGCTCAACAGCAACACATTTGCGGGCAGCATAGTGGGGAGGAGCACCTGCAGGTCGATTATGGATCTGTTTTGGTTCCATCATAACACGAACGTGACTTGGGTAAGACGTCAGACAGTAAAACGCGACCATCTATATATTATGACGCGCCAAGATTAAGACGACAGCGTCTTAACAGAGTCTCAGCTAAGGCGCCCAAAAACGTGTGCCTCAGTTAAGGTGTTACATCATAACTGACAAACGGAACATAGGTTCACTAAACGTAATCATTTCACAACTTATTGAAGTAATTTTGTGTATTAACTTACATGAAAACACTAGAATAGATAATATAGGAGGATTGAGTGGCCTCACATTTGTTCTTACCACTGAGAGGTTAGGATAGGTTATAATCACTTTGCTGCAATGTATAAACAGCAAATTTTCTAGAAAGTTATGGTATTATTTCCTAAGTTGATAGGGAACTATTTATTTCTGTACATAAAATATATTAATTACTTTAAATTATAAAATATTTTAAAAATACTATCGCTATAGTCAGTTCGCTATGTATGAGTGGTTACCGTGCAGAACTGTTACGCAAGAAATGTCGGATCGAATCGATGTGCAGAAATTTATCAAAAATTTTATCATTATTAAGGATCTATGTAATATCTAGTATGATAACAATTAGTTTTAAACCAAAAACAGTCATATTAACTTTTTTTGCCTCACATTTATCACATACATTTACCGTTCACTCAAGAGTGCGATTAGCAGGCGGCAGTGTTGTGTACAGTATATATCTTCTTCAGAAATCCCTGCAGTTTTTAAATATTATGGGTACTCATTTGAATACCAGTGCAGTATATACAAACTAGTGAGTAAGTATTATTGTGACCACAGTTGAAACGTCTGGAATAAAAATAAGAACTGAAAAACATTTTCACTATATGTATAAATAAATTGAAATTAAAATTGCTGTGTCAGTAACTCAGTCCTGTCGAGCAGAAAGACGACTCCCTCTGTCAGGGTATCCATGAGTAAAATAAATGTAGGCTAATACGTTTGTTATGTATGTGAGAGGCTAAAGTCTGGGTTTTAGTGGAGATTGGTTAAACTTTACATGTCACTTAACTGATGAAGATATGCCTTCCCGACGTTCAATCTTCCTGCAACGCTTGATGATGAAAAAAGAAAATCATTTTAAACAATTACTATTTCTTTTAATCCAGCCAAGACAACAACGAAGTTAATCCAGTTACTCCATTCCAGAACATATTTTTCTTCCTTTTTCAATATTAACCCTCGGCATAGACAAAGCTGCCAGACATAGATAAAACAAAATTATTTAGAAAGATACATAACCATGAGATATTAACAAAACAAAACTGTCTTACATAAATAAAATAAAACCTTGACTATTAAAGGGCAAACCTTATTTGTCACACAGTTAAAAAAATTTATCACTTTTAATAACATCAAAACAGTATCATAATGCTATTGCTTTTTAAACTTAATTATTGAAATTTTAAACTCACCTCTCCATCCAACAACTCGCAGAAAATATTATATATACGAGCTCGCCACCACTGACTTTTTCAAAAAGATTCGCTCATGCAATGAACACAATATGTAAGTTGTATATTTCAGTGAAGTAAAATATTAACATATGTAAATGTTGCTACATTTGGTTGATCTCAGTTCGGCTACGTATCTCATGGGCACGTTCACATTAGATAGAAAACGGTATGCAAAGCATAATTGTAAGAGCTTCAGCATAATAGTACATTAATTTCTTACATTAAAATGTAAATGCACAAAATATGCAGGAGATTCAGGAATGTTGCTCGAACTCTATTTTATGCCACCCATCACAAGTGTACAAGTGAATTGCCTTTCTGAGAAACGGTACACTGCGCAGTAAAAAAAATTCTTATTATTATTATTATATCCACACTCACAAAAATTTAGGTTAAATCAACTTTCATATAAGGGAAGCCAATTACATTCACGTAGAAGGAAAAATTCCTTATTTAAAATATACCTTCATTTGCATTTTAGAAATCTTTATTATTGTTGTTGTACACAGAATACGAAATATGAATAATGTTAAAATTTTCAGCTGCAGTAGCACTCGAACTACAAAACTTCAAATTAGCAGGCCAAAACGTTAACCACTCTGCTATCGACACCTTACTGACAAAGAACTTTCAATCTATGTTAAACTATTGTCCACGAGGAAAAATTAAATCTGTGTATATCTTACGATATTTTTTCAACATATTTGTGTAATTTGACAGTAGATTGAGGTTTTTTTATTTTATGTAATAATACGTTAATTATCCATACAAGTAAGGGAATATTTCTCTTTATTTATCAGGTTAAGTTACCTTTCTTTTTAAGAGTGTAGTATTTAGTTTCTATCGCAACACGAGCAAACGTTACTATTTATAAACCAATTTAACGATCTGAAACCTTGAAATTTGTTACTTAGCAAAAAGAAAATGTAATAACTCTTGTACTCGACATGAATTTCTAAGCGTCAGGCGTACCAACTTCATATTATTTTGTGTAAAAGTTGAAATGCCTTACGCACGGGGAGGAGCTTATGACGAGGAGAAACGTAATAAATTTTTTCGTTCAGCATCATACGGTGGAAGTTTTGCAGTGACACGTTATAGTTAAGATGTCTTATACGAAAAGATCCATAATCGACCTGCTGAAGTTCTCTGCACCTCGCAGAGCAGTCAAGCCTGTCGACTACATCTCATCCGGCAGGTGGTGCACAGGGCATCGGCAAGCAGAAACTCCAAAGCAGATCTTCAGTAATGCGAAGAGCGTCAACGAATCGAAGAATACATGGAAAGGTAAACAAAAACACAGGATCCATAAAGGAATTCAAAAGGTGACAGCAATTAAAAAAGGGAGGGAATAAGGTAATAGGAAGCAAGGCTCTAAGCTGTCAATAACACTCTGGCGCATATAAATATAACTATACAATGCTTTTAATAAAAACAGTGACTAGAAAGCAAAGGGTTATGTAATATAATATCCAGTGAGCAAGTCTAGGGGATAGATCAATTGTGTGATGGGTCGGGACTTACGCCTACATCGAAATGACTTGCATGACCTCTCACGTGGCCAGTTGTAATCAAAAAGTGGTCAAATTATAGTACTCCGTAGAAGGATGCTCAAATAACTACTCCATTTTTTGGTGACTGGTTTATATTAAAAACTTAAAAATCTGCACCAAACAGTTTTGCTACAACATAACGTTAATTTCTACAGAATTCACATAATTCCCAAAAACTTAGAACCGACTGTCTGACAATTGCCAAAAAACTCAAAACAAACTTTACATATTTAAGTCACGCAACACAAACAGAAAGAAAAATGAAAAATAGATGAAAACTATTCTAAGTTCCTATGGCTGTTCCGCTACCTCTATCACTCCGACAAGACAACATGCCCCGCAGAACAATCTCACTCCACGCTCGAGCAACAAGTAAGTATGGCCGACCCCTGCGATGCTTGTTCTCTCCCTGCAGCGCCTCTGACGGCCACCCCTTGCACCAAGGTAAAAACGTAACGGAAAACTAAAACTACATGAAATATAATGAACAAAAACAATCCTTATACTTCTAAACAACCTGTAAAGTGAAAATATTCTTCTGAAACCATAATTACATACTATTTTACAACATAAACTTAAATTAATTTAAATTGTGCATCTTTTTCATTGGCCCACGCCAGCCCGCGCAAACATATAGGTGCGGAAAAATTACTCGTCTTAAATGTAGGGGTGTCTTAGGGGTATTAAAACAAGTATTTTGAAGACAGAAACCATGGGTCTCAGACTTACGTCAAGTTGTTATACGCGTCCGAAGTTATGCGTCATGGATTGCGTACTTCAAGGCACGCCTATGTTTACATCTGAGCCAGCGCTGTGAGCCGTCAACACCTGTGCTTTCGTGAAGCGTCGTTTCCGTGCTGCTGCTGGTTACTGACCACGCTCCTCTCACTCTTCCCCCTCCCCTAAGAAATCTAAGCAAGTAGATAAGCTGGTGTGGGTTTGGATTAGGTCTGGTCACAGTTTTTGTCTAACCCTTTCCAATCTGTTTGCATTGTTAGCAGTGCCGGACATGACAGTTAACTTACAGTTAGCCAACGTTTTGAAGTGGATGGTTGTGTGATTAAATGGACGGTGTGTGAGTTAGTGGACAGTTTAATGTGGTTCATTTGGTTTAGTCTTCGCGCAACGTTGATTCAGTGTTTTGAGTGCTTGTTTTTCGTGTGTTTGTGCATCTTAACGAAAACCGACCCGAGTGCTACCATGGATAGGAACGGATACACTTTTGCTGAGCTGGCGGACGTGCAGCAAGCGTATCGTGCAGCTCGCGGCAACGCAGCAGAGGCACGTAGGATATATCAACAACAATTCCCGAACAGAAGACTTCCGAGCAGACAAATGTTCACGAATAATGACCAACGTTTGTGAAACACCGGATCATTTGTTAGGACACGACACGACGTCAGAACACCCAGACGAGTTCGTACTCCTGAATTTGACGAACAAGTACTTCATGAATTTGAAGAAAAGCCGACGACCAGCACAAGGAAAGTTGCTCATGAAATGGGAATTGATCAATGCCTAGTTTGGAATGTTTTATGCGAAATCAGTCTGCGTCCATACCATCTTCAAAAAGTGCAGGCATTGCGTGCAAATGACTACTCTCTTCGGAGTCACTTTTCTAACTGGTTTTTAGGACAGAGAGCCCAAAATCCACGATTTCCATCTCTGGTCTTGTTTACGGATGTGGCGAGAGGGAGTTTTTAATCACAATAATAATTTTTGGGACTACGAAAATCCTCATGGTATGTGCACCCGTGGACACCAGGAATGTTGTACTGTCAACTTGTGGGTTGGACTAGTTCACAATCAATTAATTGGGCCTTACATTCTCCCACCAAGGCTTAAGGGTGCGAACCACTTAATTTTTCTGCAAGATGTGCTACCAGAACTTTTGGAAGAAGTGCCGTTAAATGTGAGTCGTGAAATGTGGTTTCATCACGATGGTTGTCCTGCCCATTTTTCATTGGCAGTGTGTGCTCATCTTACAGAAGAGTTTGGTGACAGGTGGATCGACAGGGGTGGCCCGGTGAGGTGGCCCCCACGTTCCCCTGACTTAACGCCCCTTGATTTTGTCTTGTGGGGTTTTAGCAAAGACATTGTTTACGCCACCCCTGTTAAAAGCGAGGAAGATTTAGTAGTGCGAATCGTGGAAGCAGTACACCAAATTAGAGACATAACCGGTATGTTCGAACATGTTCGCCAATCAATGTTACGTCGATGTGATTGCCGGGATGTCGGTGGAAGAAACTTTGAACATTTATTGTAAACTTTTGCCTTTTTGTATTGCAAACACCATCCCGGGTAAAACTTTTTTTGTGCTTTTTTGATTTTTCTGCGTACTTTATGTTAATTCACACGTCAAAAATAGGCATGAAAGCAAAGGTGTTGCCGGCTCACAATGCTGGCTCAGGTGTAAACAAAGGCACGCCTTGAAGTAGGCAATCCATGATGCGTAACTTCAGACGCGTGTAACAACTTAACAGTAAAGCCGCGTTTTCCTAGGAGCAGACTTTAGCGCTGCGTAGAACGCAATACGACGAGCTTAATGCATCGACCCCTCAACGGTGAGGAAATAGTGCAAACGTTTTCGTACAGAGCACACTGTGTAGTTGCGCCAGCGATTTACGTCTGGAAGGACAGGCTGACTGGTTCTAGATGAGTCAATTGCGTGGTATGCTGCGTAGTAGCCAAGTATTTGCTGAAACTTTGGTGTAAAAAATGGCAAAACATGTGCAGAACAATGTACCAGTCCGTTTCAGTGCCGATGAAGACGAACTCTTAATTGACGTCGTGTCTGGAAATGCCTGTTTATGGAACATGAATAATCCTGACTTCAAAAATACTGTGAAAATAGAATTGATATGGGCCAAAATCGGGAAACTTCTCAACAAGACAAGTAAGTAGAATTGAAATAAATTACAAACACCAATTTTAGGTTCTTTATTTAAAAAGTATGAATTGTTTTCTGAATGATATGAGTAACAATTTATTTGCAAAATGGTTATATGAACATTACAATAAATAATTTATTACAGCATTGTAGTCAACTTCGGAATACAATGTTACAATCATGATAGGTCAAGTATGAGCTTATTATTACTATTATTGCATAAACGGGATTGTCAAACACATAAGAAATAAATGTGTGCCATGAAGAACCAAACTTATGGTAGCATGTTAAGTAGTTTTAATTCATCAAACCGTGACAACAATGGACGTCACCTATTAAAGTAATCTGTGAAGCGGCTTCTCACGTTGCAAAACCTCGTCTACCTGCTAGAGGAATCATGTTTTCTGTTGGAGACTCCTCTGGGGTTTGCGACTAATGAGTGTTATTGCGATTAAAAAACAAATATTGCTCCCTGAGCATATTGTGTGAACAACTGCACGCTGTGGTTATCAAATCTGCAATTTCAGGTTTTACATTAATGGGAGTGAAGAAAATTCTAAAAGTAACAGACATTATCCCAAAAGCATTTTTTGAAACTCTCCTCGCTGTGCTCAAATGGTAATTAAATTTGCGTTTCCTTGCATCTTTTAACTCTTGTTTTTACGGTACGGTTTCATAATTTGTTTGTTTATGGGGGTAAATTTCAAGGCCTTCGGGCTGTTTTTGCCCTCTGTAAATTTGTTGTAAATAAATAAATAAATAAAAATAAAAATAACATTTTCACTCAGCCTAAAGGCCTCATCACCTACTATAAAATGGGGTAACAAGATATTTGATCCTGGGAGGTGTTTTGGGGAAGGAAATAGAATTTCATTTTGAATCAAACGTCCTAAATTAGACTTCTGAAAAATGCCAGCATCACCTTCTTTTCTGTACGAATTCACATCAACTACCAAAAAACTTGCAGTTGGCATCAACCATAGCCAAAAGCACAACTGAAAATAATCCTTTGTAGTTGAAGAAAAGACTGCCTGTATTAGAAGGTGCTACACACCCTTGTCTTCTCGCCTCAAATACATATTGCTGACTCTTTTCCTGCACTTGGCATAAATCTGGATCATGTAATCCTCTTCTTCATCGTCCATTACGTGTTTAGCTACCAGCAAAGCCAGCAGTTTCCTATTCTTCTCCCCCAAATGGTTCATCAAAACTGTGTAGTAATTTCACACTTTGGTGTTTGTCACACAGCGCGACTGAACAGTTTCTGCGCTCGGCTTGTTCATGTAGGAAAACACATTTGCGCGATGTGTTTCGGTTTTACGTTCCTGCAGACGCAACGCACGCTATCCAGTTCGCGCAGCGCTAAAGTCCTGCTCCTAGGAAAACGCGGCTTAAGTCTGAACCCCTTGGTTCCTAGCTTCAAAATACTTGATTTAGTACCCCCAAGCCACCCCTACATTTAAGACGTGTAATAATTCCGCACCCTTTATCACTGTCTCTTGCACTCCCGTGAAAAGTAAAAGTAGTAAAAAACCGGTTAAAAATCTTAATACAGCCATTCCAGGAACTGGGTAGGCACACCTGTGCCATCAAACTACACTTGCCAACAATACACCCAGCCTGTAGTTTAAGTAAAATAATAACACAAATCTGTAAACTGCTGTAAATTATAATATTAAATTATAATACAAAGTAGCCTCAGTCTAAATAAACCAAATTAAATATGAAATTGGATAATTTCAATACTGATAGAGACAAAAGGCCAAACAAAACCTTACCAAAATCCTGTCAACAATACCTGAAAATAATAAGATAGATAATAGCAAATTCAATAAATCAAACACAAGGAAATAAACAAAAATAAAAAAATAGTGGTGGGTGGACCGCCTCACAGTTACACCATATCAATAACATGCTAAATACAATTATAACATTTAAAGCGTACAAAATCTGACTACTTTAAAATTTAAACTTCAGCAACCAGGATAAATGACAGTTAACAATCAATAAATGAGAAATTCCACAAATTTCAATCCAAAATTAAATTGAAAAGAAAATTCAAAGTTATATTCAAAATTACACAAAAAAAAAAATTGAAAATAAACATCTAGAGCTCTAGAGGTTTTAAGTCATTCCGTCATCATCAACTACTTGCTTTACTCACAAATCACTTTAGATACAAAACATTTGCCTTTTTTATGCCTAATCTGGCATGAGGGAGGCGCAGTACAACTAGGTTCGGGCACAGAAAACACTTAATGAAAAAAGTCCCCTTGAACTTTGGTATGAACTTTGCACTTACAAGCGCAGCAGCATTTGGGAGGTCAAATTTCCTACGTAAAACCATATCACTCACTGCAAAAGGAGGAAGAGCACAATTTTTGCTAGGTTCGCCTGCACTTCCTTTTTTGCGGTTGCCAGCCGCTTAGCCACGGCCTCACACAAACAGTTTCAATTGTCATCTGACGAGAACAGGACTGGCGAGGGAATCCCCCAAATATTAGGAAGTGGGTAGTTTATGTGACTGCCTAAGAAGGAAACACAAGGAGGGTCACCGGTTGACCCATGGACAGTGCAATTAAACACTATGGAGATAAATTCTAGACCAGAATCCAATAGGGTCTGATCCTGATTATAAAAAATAGTGAGACATGTCTTCAAATTCTTATTAAATATTTCAACTTGATTACCCTATGGATAATAATGAATTGAGGTGTAGTACTTCATTGCCCATCTAAAGCACATGTTAAACTTACCTGAAGTAAAGTAACTGTCATTATCAGGTAAGATGTGACTGGGCGTTAAAAAATTTCCCAAACCTGGTCAGTTAATGCCATGAAAATGGTGGTGGCCTTCATATTCTTTTAAGGAAGTAAAAATACAAATTTGGTAAAGATGTCCATCAAAATGCGAAGCACAGCACAAAGGGACGGAAAAATAAGTTCACCATCTGCCACGACCCATCAGCAATATCACCGGTGTTACTACCATAGTTAGCCTGTTGTGAGGGGACACATTTCTGACAATCTTCTCAACACATGTCACAGGCCATCAGCAATATCACCTGTGTTACTACCATAGTTAGGGCCCATCAGCAATATCACCTGTGTTACTACCGTAGTTACCTTGTTGTGCTTGCTTACATTTCTGACAATCTTCGCACCTCCTGCCACTGTCCATCAGCAATATCACCTGTGTTACTACCGTAGTTACCTTGTTGTGCTGGCTTACATTTCTGACATTCTTCGCACCTCCTGCCACGGTCCATCAGCAATATCACCTGTGTTACTACCACAGTTAGGGCCCATCAGCAATATCACTGGTGTTACTACCATAGTTAGCCTGTTGTGAGGGTACACATTTCTGACAATCTTCTCAACACATGTCACAGGCCATCAGCAATATCACCTGTGATACTATCTTAGTTACCTTGTTGTGAGG
>PNEQ01089379.1:0-12967 GCA_003012365.1 Medauroidea extradentata | reverse complement strand
GGCATGGCAGATTTTGTACCCGAAACGTTACCCAAAAACGTAATAGAACATGTCCTATTTTTCGGGAGTTCATATTACCCAGAATTCTCTCTGGCCAATCATAGGCGCAGTGTGTGTCATGTGGTCAAGTCTTATTTTACAACAGTTCAACATGGCGTCGAAATGGTATGTAGAGCACGTGGAAATGCTAATAGAAAATCCGTGCTTGAGTAGCTAAAACTGCTGCAGCACATAATTTTTGTCTCCGTAGTTTTTCGCGCCGATTCATGTTGCAATGAACAAAACGACCATTAAAAAATGTGGCGGTGGTGTTATGCGATTTCTATTATCACTCTGGGTACCATGTGAATATGAGCGAGGAGCCACGCACCATTTTCTGCTATACCCACAACTCAGAATCTGCCATAAATATTTTTATGCCCATGGGTATAGCAGAAGGTAACAGGAATTTAGGCATCGTGTGAGGCCGGCTTTAGTACCAATATATGGTTTACATATTTGAAATGAAATTTAAATACTCATTCACAGTATAAAATGCGTTGTCTAGTAGTAGAGACTAATCTTACACTTGAACAGTTTTTTGTTTGTGTGACTGATGAGTTCTTTCAACTGGGATGGTAGTGAGTTAAAGATTTTGATTGCTGTAAAGTATGAGCCTTTTTGAAAGTGTGACAGAGAAGTAGAGGGAGTAAATAGATTCTTACTATTTCTTGTGTCATAATTATGGACCTCACTGACAAGAAGAAATTTATCCAAGTTATCCGTAATGTGGGATAGGATGTTATATATATATATATATATATATATATATATATATATATATATATATATATATATATATATATATATATATATATATATATATATATATATTGTCCTGAAAGTGTCGGGATATTCTCTTGCTTAAACAGTTGTCTACACGACTCTCTACTGCGTTTGTTACATAAAATCCTTACTGGTTTTTTTTGTAGGATGAAAACTTTTCTATCAGTTGAGTTGCCCCAAAACATGATTCCACATTTTAGAATGGAATGAAAGTAGGCATAATATACTTGTTTGAGGGTTATTTGGGAAACTAAAAGTGACATTGATCTGAGTGAAAAACATGCTGAGCTTCGTTTACTTGAGATGCAACTAATGTGTTTCTTCCCATTTAAATTACAATCAATATGTAGGCCAAGAAACTATGTAGATTTTACAATATTTAAATATTTTTCATCACCTTGAAGAGAAACTGCTGCATTAATTTTGTTGGTTGTGAGAAATTCCATATAATTGGTCTTATCGTTGTTAAGTTTAAGTCTATTGGTTATGAACCAATTAATTAGTTTTGATAGTATTGTTTGTGATTTACTTTGTAATTGATAATTTAAAATGGAATAAATGAGAATGCTTGTATCATCTGCAAATAGAGCAATATCTATACCTGCTTTCCGAGGGTGAGTTGAATTATGTAAACATCTAGGCAGATAATTTATAAATATTAAAAAGAGTAAAGGTCCTAAAATCGAACCTTGTAGTACACCATGTTTAATGAGTAATGGGGCTGAAATAAAGTTATTGAAATTTTTATCTGTAATGCCAGTTTTTTGGTAACGATTAGTTAAATATTAATTAATCAATAAGTTAAATTTATTGTTTACGCCATAAAATTTTAGTTTCTGAATAAGAATATTATGATTTACACAATCAAATGCCTTGGTCAAGTCACAGAAGATGCCAAGGATATGTTCTTTTTTATTTAACGTATCTAATACAATGGATATTAATTTTTTGGTTGCAAGATTTGTAGAAAGACCCTTCCTGAAACCAAACTGTGAAGAGGTCAGTATTTCGTTAGTTTCAAAATGGTTATACAGTCTTGAACATATACACGTTTCTAGTATTTTGGAAAATGTTGAGGTAAAGGCAATTGGTCTGGAATTTTCTACAATTTCTCTACTGCCTTTCTTAAACACTGGCTTTACTATGTTTAATTTTAGCCTCTCAGGGAATTTTCCTGAGTTAAGAATGTTATTACAAATATGACTTAATGGTGTACAAATTAGGTGAGAACATTTTTAAGGAGAATACTGGAGATGTCATCAAAACCACAGGAAAACTTTGGTTTTAAGGATTGTACAATGGATATAATTCCTTTCGGTGTTACTGGAGTAATTTTAATACCTGGAAATGTAGAGTTATATGCTTCTTTGAGATATTGAATGAAATCATCTCCACATGGTTTGCCAATTAATGTGTCTACTATGGAAACATAATGCTTATTTTGTATCTAAATATTGTACAGTTTAGCAGGCATTGTTTGCAATTCAGTTCCCATCAGTATGGGCTATACTTCAAATACGTAAAATTAGGAGATATTCCAAGTTTGAGTTAACGTTCATAGATAGTAAAAATTACAATTTTCAAACATGTAAGCGTTAGGTGTTACTACCAATTACATAGCAACGAACTATTTGAGGCAAACAATCGAGCAGAATCGTCGGGAAAAAGAAGCCGTTCAGCTTTTGGAAGCGTCTTACGAAAATGTTTTCAGAGTAAAATCTTACGTGAATAGGCTACTGATTAATTAAACTATTATTAACATGTTAAGTACGGTATCTAAGAACAACTAATATTTTAGTGTCAATCTCATGCCACAATCGCTTTTCACTTGATATTCTCTCAGGCGAGATCTGAAAAACAATTAGACTATAACTGTTGCCCTGAAATGGTGCAAACCATTAGCTACAGTATTTTCTTGTATTAAACGCATATTCTGTAACACAATTCAACCCCCATGATAAATATCAACCGTACTACACGCTTAAAGGCTTCAACACGAACGTGTTGTGGCTGAAAGTAGATTTATAACTCCTAAATTAATATATTGACATCATGAACAGCGTAACTGGCCTTGCCTCGACTAGGAAAACGTGACTTCCCGCCAAGTGAATTTTACCAGGTGACGTCAAGCCAATCACAGAGCGTTCTTATCCCGTTTGAAAATTTCTGAATTTCTTACATTTATGGTGACTTTTAGTACATGTTAGATGTTGTTTTAAATCTCGGCATTAAGTTTACATGTTATTTAGCGATAAATCTAAATGCTGGTAATGTTTTTTTTGATTAAATACCCGACACACGCATGTTCCCCATTGTATCAAATTTTTAATTGGGTGGAAACATTTTTAACTTATTTTCCGTACAAATAACGATCTATGGGGCCAATGCTAGAAAATACAGCTCGAGCGTTCGTGTACGAGCTATTACGAATGCTCAGATTCACTTACGAATTGTCCTAGTTGAAAACCGGTATGCTCAACTGTCTTGAACTCGTAGACGAAATAAGTGTACGAAATGAGCACCGTTTCATCAAGATGATGGCTATTCGAATGTCTATCTCGACTTACAAAATATGAGTTCATTTATTTATTTATTCATTTCATTTTCGTTCTGTTGACTACTATTATTGGAATATAGAACACGTCTAGGCAAGATACACACATATTTTCACCTTACGAAGTAGAAAAAAATAAATACAATTTTACACTACAATTGAACACATACCAAAATTTCACAGAGTTCAGTTACACAAATACATATATGTTTTCACTTTATACAGTTAATGTGCAATGCAGTGTCTCACTACAATTTTATAAATATATTAAGATTTCATACTTCAAATCCGTTTAGATGAAAGTGTATGTATGCATTCATATTGTGTTATATTGTAGGAACTTGACATGGGAAGGGGTTGTGGTTTGGTGTTAATTTCCACCGGATAGCTCCGGTAAAGTAAAGCTCAATTTTCCCGCGCGACAGTGGCGTGCGTGGAACACGTGCCTGGTAGTGCCAACTTGTTATTGGAGAATGGTCACTCGGAGAGAGAGAAAGAGACTTTAATTTACAGGGTCATGCGGCCGGCAGCCGTGGCCTGGTAATAACATTCCCCGCTCGTCGTTGTATATACTTACGCAGGGGAATCTTCTGGCATTCCCCACGCCCGTAGCACAGACAAAGCACCAAGAGAAATCACCCTATGCAATATACTGGGAAAGTGCAGATTGTAAGGTCCCGCGCCCCGAAAGCAGTGAAGCGACAAGCAAATAAAATACAGTATATTCTTGATAATCCGTGTGTGGATTATCCGACTTGCAGATTATCCGCGCAAAATATTTCACTTTAAATAGTTGAAGAAAGTTGAAAAATTGTTTTGATACAATGTTTGACTATTTTTAAATACACGCCGTTTAATCACATTATGTTAACAAACGTGTTATGTCCGCAACCGTATTTTGAAATGTTTGAAGAAGATTGAAGCCTTTTTCAGCAGGTGAAACAATTAGCTCCGTGCATGAATGGATTTACAAGATTTTTATCTTGGATAACTAAGATATCCATGATTTTTTAATTTCTATTTTTAGATTATTATCGTATACCCTCTAATAATTAATGCGAATAATCTAGAGTCTACTGTATTAGGCCTAAATTGCTTCATTTAATTGCAGGAATGAATTCAACCTTTTTTCATTCAACTGAGATCTAAGAAAGGGTAAAAGTGGAATATCCGCGATATTGGATTATCCGAGGCATCTGCACCCTCAATTAGTGCGGATAATCGCGAGTTAACTGTACGTACATCAATGTATGATGCGTTTATTGCTCAACACCATAATCCATATGAGGCGGTGAGTTGCAAAACTTGTCTTGTCCAACAAAGATGGTTTCGAGATAAATCAGTACAACGTCAATGGGTTAGGCAAGTTTTGCTGGCAACACCGATATTTACCGTGCTATAAGTACTAAATTATGTTTGTTTTATTCACAAATTTTACTTTAGAGACATGCTTTGCAACTATCTTAATGCATTAATATAACTAACTTTTTTTTACAAAATGGATAAGTCAAGTTTTGCAACTCACCGCCTCATATACAACTCAAACTTGGTGGTGCTATAAGCGGTCCAGGTCCTGAGCCCGACCGGTAGGCTATGCTGTGTGAAGAAAAACACCACGTGGATGAAGAATACTTTAAGTTAAGCCCCTCGGCGGATGAGTCGCAGGGGCCAAGGGGCACTTCCGGGCCAATGAAAATTAAATAAAATGTCCCGTAAAGTTAAAAGTTACGCTATATTTATATACTATGGTTAACAACAATCTTGAAGGGCCCAGAGTTATATGTATCCAACTGCCTTTTTCCGCCGCTTAGCACCGAATGACGATTCCTTCCTGCGCCGGTGACCTCGTCCGGCCGAGCGTGGGAAGCAACCGCTGAAACACAAAATAGACTTAAAACACGAGGGGAGAAGGTCCAAAAACTCTTGTAAAATTCTAGCTCTCTGATTAATGCCCCAAATTTATTTTAGGAGAGTGTTTTTATGATTTTAAATTTCTTGAAATTTTGGTATATTTTCAATTTACGTGAAATGAAAGAAAACTGACAATGAAAAAATGAAATAAATAATTAACTGGACATGCAAAACAATAAAGATGCTAATTGAAAGTTGAGTTATTAAATAACACATTCAAAAAAAAAACATAAAAGACTTGGGCGGTAAGGTTGGCTGCACTGGCGAGTTCAACTTTCCCACGAGGTGTAGGTGTGTTTCTACCGTTTTTAAGGTTAAACACGAAAAGAAATTGATTTATGAATTTAAATGCACAACAAGGTTACCCCTGGTCTTTGAACACTGCTACCTGTTGGTGGCATAATCCGCGTTTACGTACCTAGCATGGGGATGCTAAAATGACATATGTTCAGTCAAAGCTATTTTACTGGAGTTTACATCAACGGGACACTTTCCTACCAATAAACTGTAGTAGTCACAGGTTGTCGCACACACTGCACGCACCCGATGTCGCGGGGACGGCGTCTGGAGGCTGCTACTGCTACCTCTCGTGCGCACGTGGTAGGACACATTCCCATATGTTGAGGCGGTACTGCCACCTCTGCCGTTCTGTATCAGTGGGCGTGATGCGCATGATGGGATACGTTGGTAGAGGGACGCTGGTGTCACGCGTCAAACTTTACAAAGTATTTACCACTTAGTTTTCAAGTGTTCGTAAATTTCATGAATGCTATAAAAACAATTTTCATAAAACATATTTTAATTTTTGTTTTGAATAGTTCTATGTTTGCTGCCTGAGACAATACAGCTGGGACACTGCTGAAAAGTAAACTTCGTATGTAATGACTGCTTTGTGCATAATGTGTTGTACTGTGTTAGGCGGTACTCAATTTTTTTGCATTTCTTATATTATGGTTATATATATCACTATTGGTTGTGAACTGTTTCTGGTTTCTCTTAATAAGAAGTAGATTCATATACTCATGTTCACTATAAAAAAGGGAGAATAGGTCTCTAAACAAATTTCTACAGCTTGTTTGACTATTTGCATTTGATATTATCCGTATCACTTTATTTTGGAGCTTAAATATTGACGTCGTACCAGGCCACTGACAGGTGGAATTGTGCCTGGTCGCTGCAGGTGTTCGCCGAGTGTGTCGGTGGTAGATGTGCGCTGGTTTTTAACGGCAGATGTGCGGTACTTGAGTGTGTGTGGCGGATCAGTGACGGCGGCAGGGCATGTGTGAACTTGACACCGACGTACGACACCTACCATCCCGGTCGCCGCGCGGCCATCTGCGAGAGAGACGTGGTGCGCTTCTGGACTCTGATTCGTCCAGCGAGAAACGTAAAGCGCGTGTGCAACTATCCGGCCCAGTGTTTTACTTTGTTTTGCCATTTGGAACTGGCTAGCTTAAGGCCCTAGGGTAAGGAAGGTGTGGACCACCCCATAAGTATCCATGTAAGGTGTAGTTTTCTCCAGGTCCTCCCTGCTTTTCACGATACGCAGCTGTTCCGACTCGCCAGGTGAGAGAGGGGCATGCCGACACGAACAGACCACGACCTATCGAGCCTCGTGTTCCCGGCTACAGGCTTAACCGGGTGGCGCCCAGAGCATTCCAACGCAGATCCGTTCCTACCTCACTCTCACCGGACACGACGTTATGGCGCCTAACGCTTTGGCGTGAATATCGCAGTGTAAATCGATGTACAACCTACACAGAGAAGGACTGGAATACGACACTTTACCACAGGATTGCCACAGTTGCATTGTTTAGCCAGCTACGTCACAGCCCGCACGTCAGCAACAGCAGGAAACAATACACTCAGCTAGATCTAGAAACAAATTGAACGATCACTAACAATGAGCAGCAAGGAGTGTGTTAGGTGTGGATTATCAGCCTTCCCTAATTTACTTTTCGGAGAAGTACTGCAACAGTGCTGCACATGTGCCATGGAGAACCGGAAGGGGAACCCGAACATGAAAGTGGAGAAGCTTATCGACCACAGCCCGCCAAGGCAGGCCGAACAAATTGTGAAAGACAAGGGAAGGAGATGGCAACTTGTGTGAGATGTCGAACAAGATGCCACCGCAGATGTGCGCACACCACGGAACTTGTCACGTTTGGTGAGGGCATGTTCGCTTGCACAACTTGTGTATCATCGTTGTCCCCTCTCCTGCTTCAAGGTCATATGTCACAAGCTACAAACCTACTACCCTATCAACCCTCTCCCAGCGCCTAAATGACTGTACGTCGAGCTGTCGCAACAACCCACCAAGAGAGTGAGGACATAATGAAACTTACCGAGTTCTTTGGACACATACATGAGGACGTGGACCAGTTTCTGCAGCAATGCAAAACACTGTGTTTACGTTACGGCGTAGTGTACGAGCAGTGGGATGATCGTGCGATTAGCAACTTGCATAGTGCCGCAAAGGACTGGTGGAGAATATGGGGACATGCAGCAATGACATGGGACGAGTTCGCGAATGGTCTATGGTAACGGTTCGAGTCAGCGGAGGCTATAGCAGAATGTCAAGCGCGATTTTATAGTGAACGACAAAAGGACACAGAGTCGACAGAGAGGTTCATAGCCACGAAAATCCAGCTGTTCCGGCGCATCTATCCAACCACGTCGCTGGAGGACGCACTAAGCAGCATAACCCCGCATCTGCGACTGGAACTCCAACCAATTTTGGCAGAAGTGAATGGTGAAACTGTGGAGGGATACATTCGTCGAGCAATCGTCGCAGACAGGGCCGTCAATCGGCTGAGTGGACATCCATTACAGACACTAGGACGGGTGGACGAGGAGGCCCCCATCACCAGAAATATGCACGATAGCGGCACACTAACGGGCTGAAGACAACAACACATGATTGAGGTGCCACGGTCGGCCGACCCTGCGTCCGCCACACAACTCTCGCGACAGGACATTCGACCGCCACAGTGCCACACTTGCCCAGCGCACATGTTTCACGGGCACCGGGACTGCCCTGTTAGGAATGCCACATGCCCACTGTCGGGAAACGCCTAAGTCGGGGAGACAGGCGAGCTGCTGACCTCCCTGCTGTCAATCGCAGACACACCTGATCACGACCAACACCGACTCAGAGCCATTTTTGGGACAATTAACCGTCGAGGAGGATCAGTTACTCCGCATCCCGATCGAAGTAAACAACCAACCAACTGCTGCATTAGCTGATACTGAAGCCAGCCATACATTCGTCGCATCCACACTCATTAATCCATCACAGATCCGACCTGGACTCTGCGTGCTACAGCTGGCCACCAGAGAGAAGCACAATGCCACAAAGGGCGTGACTTACCCTGACGATCAGGATACGCGACCAGACATCTCAAGTAGAATCCTTGGTCGTGGACGGCCTACGAGAGCCTATCGTGCTCGGGTAACCATGGCTGCAGCAACAAGATGCAGTGATAAGGGTCGCGGTGAAGAGGGTACACGTGGGAGCCAGGGAACGACGAACAGTGTATGCTGTCGATCGGCAGCCTAGTACCAACCAAAACACAATTCACCTGGGCGACTTGGACAACGAGGTCCCAGTAAAATACAGGACTGCGATACATGTTCTCTTGGATGAACAAAAAGATGTCTTCGCTTTCACCGACCTACTTCAGACAACCATAGCAGCTGAGATCCCCACACTGACACCTAACCCAGGCCCAGTCTACACTGGTCCCAGAGGATACGGGATGCATGAACAATGGGTCATCCGGGATCAAGTCGCCGAGATGCTAAAGGAGGGTGTAATCGAACAGTCCAACAGTCGATATAATGCCCGCATTGTGCTCGTGCCGAAGAAGGATGGAACACTGTGCTTTTGTGCTGATTTCCGCCCGCTGAACCTGGTGACAGATAGTGCCCCTCCACCGCGTATCAGTGTTGATGAGGCCTTGGCAGGACTGGGTGATAGCCGAGTGTCTCAACGTTATACTTAAAGTAAGGTTATTGGCAAGTGCCGATACGTTCAGAAAACCGTGAGAAGACAACCTTTACGACGCCAGATGGACGCTGCTTTCAGTTTCGGACTATGCCATTCGGGCTGAAGTGTGCTCTCTCAACCTTCCAGTACATGATGATGCAGGTGCTGGAGGGGTACATCGTGGAGTTTGTCGCAGCGTACCTCGACGACGTCATCGTCTGATCCCGGACATGGGAGGACCATGTAAGCCATCTGAGTTTAGTGTTAGAATGATTGGCAGTGCACCAACTTGTTGTCTCCCCCCAGAAGTGCCACATCGGTAGAACCTCCGTCGACTTCCTGGGGCATGTGATCCAGCCGGATGGTAAATACGCCCATCCCGAACACCTGGACAAAATTACCAACAGCACATTTCTGACGACCAGGAAACAAATGCAACGGTTCATTGGATTAACGAACTGGTTGAGGACCTACATACCGCACTTTGCAACAATCGCTGCCCCTCTCACTGACTTGTTGTCTGTAAAAAGAAAATATGCCTGGAACGAACATGCCGAGAAGGCATTTGAAGAATTGAAATCGCAGTTCACCCAGTGTCGTGCTTTGTCTCGCATTAATCCTGAGAAGCGACTCTACGTCCAGACCGATGCCAGCACGGAAGGGTCCGGCGCTGTCCTATACCAGAGAGTTGAGGACGGGTCATGACTCATTATCAACTACAGTAGTGCCAAGTTCGGAGAAGCAGAACGGCAATGAGCGGGAGTGCCTGGCGTGAGTTTGGGCTCTTTGTAAGTACCTCCCTCACCTAGAAGGAAGACTGTTCACGTTACGAACGGACAACAAGTGTCTGACGTGGCTGGACACAATGCAGGGAAGGAGGGATAAACTCATTGGCTGGGCACTGTTACTACAGTCGTTTGATTTTACTATTGAGCATGTCAGCGGAGTTGACAATGACCTTCCCGATCACTTGTCATGAGATCCAAACCCGGCTCAAACCATCATGGACGACCACGACGTGGCTGTGATGTTTCCTCCTGAGCGTCCCTCAATTCAGCAGAGGAAAGTCGAAACAACAGAACAAGCCTCACTGCAGACGATCACGCATTCGTTCAGACCGACTATCTGGTCTGCTGTGAATAATCATGTCCCTAACACACCAAAAACATCTCCTACAGCTTTGCACTTCAGAGCCAAGTGTGCCGAGGGTAATGTGGAGCGTGTTCGAGTAAGGAATCAAGTGCTAGAAACGAGACTGCCAGGTGTGGAGATGGAATGGAAAATGTTTGTGGCCCCCGAGGCGAGAGAGATAGTCTTGAACTTCGCACCCAGTGATACACTAGCAGGGCATCCCGGGGTAGATCAGACAGTGCGGAATGTAATACAGTATTTCCACTGGCCTGGACTCATAGTGGATGTGCGGGATTATGTACGAGGCTGCCAGGACTGCCAGCGGAAAAAGGCACGGAGAGCAGATGGGACCGAACAACAATCTCCCCACCTTCCCACTACACCCTTCAAAGCTGTAGCATTGGACTTGATGGGACTGTATCCGCGGACCACCAAGGGATATTGTTTCATATATGTGGTAACTGATATGTTCTCTTGCTCAGTGGAGGCACAGCCACTAACGAACACCTGTAGTTAGACATTTAAAAAAGTGCTCCAGAAGGAATTTTTTGCACGTTGGGGGTACCCCCGAAAAACTACTAACGGACAATGGTTCACAGTTTCTCAGTAGGCAGTGGAGGAGGTGGTGCCGCGAACTACAACTGGAGCATTATACAACACCGATATACCACCCTCGTGCTAATCCAACAGAGAGGCGGAATCAGGGCAGGCACCAGCAACCCTCGTGCAGGGACACAACCTACTGCTTCCAGGAGAACCCAGGCCAGAGGTTCCTCAGGATGCAGAGGACTGGGGCGAGCGCCGAGACGCCGAATTCACTGCTACCCTCCAACACCAAGAGGCGTATGTGCGAAAAATTCTGCCAGTGTCGGAAAACCCGCCTGTACCCCTGGAGGTAGGGACACTGGTATGTGCTCGGAACCATCCATTGTCGGCCGGCACACGAAACTTCTGTGCGGGACTAGCACCTCGCTGGACAGGACCCCACACAGTGTGAAAACGCCTAGGACAACACATCTACCTGGTCCGAGACGGGGACGTGGGCCTCCAAAAGATCCATCGAGACGAACTAAGGGTGGAAGACGAACTAAGGGTGGTTCCTATCATACCGGCTGACAAGGAGACAGATACAGACGGTGTGACACAGGCCCCATCGGAGGACACCTTACACCCACAAACCGAGACACCACTTCAAGAGGAGAGTGACAAACACTCGGAAAGCAGATGTGACAAGACTCGAGGACTGGCGTTACTTCTCCCGTCGAAGCCTGGCGTCATAACACTGTCGCAGGAAGCCGAACCAATAGTGACCATGCCTGATGAGGATGAGATAGACTCCAACCCATCGTCCGGGAAGTGTGGGAACTGGATGTGCCACTGGAAAGTACGACTTTTACCATACACATCGAGGAACCAGAAGAGTCGCCTCGATGCTGACCACGACGTTGACGTAGCAGGCAACCCCAGTTACACTCGTCCGAGCCTAACACAAATGGCCAGCAGGAGGAAGGGGTCAACCCCGAACCGAGGAACGAACGGAAATGCAGACGCCGAGCACATGCCTGGTTTCGTCCTCTTGTTCGCCGCTTTCCGAAGTGGGCCGTGGCTGGTGGCCCTCAATCATTGGTGCCTACCGTAAAGACACCAGTGGCAGAATGTCAGGACGTAAAGACCACAACATCCCAGGACATGCTGGTGTTACCGACGGCTGGCACCCCACAGCAGACCCTAGTGTTCAGTCGTTGGAGGCGACACAGGCAGCAGAGTACATAGCGAATGCATACACCCTCCATGACCAGTCGTCTTCAGGTGGGGGGCGTATGTCGTCGTACCAGGCCACAAGCCAGATGGAGTTGCACCTGGTCGCGGCATGTGTTCGCCGAGTGTGTTGGTGGCAGGTGTGCGCTGGTTGTTAACGGCAGATGTGCGGTACTTGAGTGTGTGTGGCTGATCAGTGACGGCAGCAGGGCGTGTGTAAACTTGACACCGACGTACGACACCTGCCATCCCGTCTGCAGCACGGCCATCTGCCAAGGCAGGATACGTGGCTTTGCCGCCCCCTCCCTCTACCGGCGTATGATGAAGACAGTCTGGAAGCAGCGACCGCGACGTATGGAACGAGAGAGACGTGGTGCGCTTCGGAACTCTGATACATCCAGCGAAAAACGTAACGCGCGTGTGCAACTATCTGTCCCAGTGTTTCACATTGTTTTGCCATTTGGAACTGGCTCGCTTAAGGCCCTAGGGTATGGGGGTGTGGACCTCCCCATAAGCAGGCCCGTAGCCAAGGGGGGGCTAGGAAGGGCCGGGCCCCCCCTAAATATTTGTTGGCCCGCCGTAAATTCAATCCGCAGCTTATGCATAAACGTGTGCATCAGATATTCATTTAACTCTTTCTTGTTAACAATTCAACGTTCAGTTGTAAAGGTATAACCATTATCGACGAAAAATTGTTGATACCTCGTGTGAGGCGTAAAGGAGGTTCGATGTTTTTAGGAAGGTTGGTAAGTGAAAGCTTTGTGACATCCTCCCTGCTCCCTGTACTGCGCAATGCGCAT
>PNEQ01089378.1:0-12965 GCA_003012365.1 Medauroidea extradentata | reverse complement strand
TTTTGATGAGATTTTTTTCCATTTCATTATATTTACTGGTTTTCAAGTTTTGTATGAAGTAAAAATATGCAAATTTTGACTTTGAAGTGACATTACGGGAAAACTAGATGAGCTAATTTTTTTCCGTTAGATATTAATGTTCTCTGAAGTAATGTCTACAAAACTAACACTATTTTATACAAATATAAAATTATGAATTCTTCCCCACTTGAACGCCCTTAAGCCCACTTAGCATTACTTTTTTTCTGTAATAAATATTTGTGTAGAGGAGTTTACGATAGCCGTAGGGAAAATTCCTTGTCTTTGTGTTGGCAACACTGCGGTGTAGCAGGACGCAGTGGAGTGACGACACCTACCCTGAACCACCCCTATAAACAACCCTGCTGAATGTGGCCGTACCGCCAGCCGTCGCCCAGATAGGCTGCTTTATGGCTTCCTAATAGCAGTTGTTCTCTTTTATGCCGCCCGCCGTCCTTCGCCTCCGGGTCTTTTATCGCGCCACCACGAGCCCACGAGAATCTGTTTAAAATATGGTCGGCCGTAAAAGAATGTCTTATTCACCCTCCCGCCATACCTTCAGGCGACTTTTCATTAAACTACGCTCACATATTTTCTCTCTGTTCTCATCTTTGTCCTTAAGATGGAACATACGTCGCCATTTTGGATTAAGACCACGGATTAATTTTCACGCTGTTTTTTTTTTTTTTTTTTTTGCAAAACTAGGTTGATTATTAAATTGGTCGCTGTGGGAAATTTGAGCTACATAACAACACCAATGTACAGCACATCTTTGTGGCGGTTTTGCAATGTCTGTCTCCTTTCATAATTTAAAGAATAATGTTCGGGGAAGCACTTAAAAAGGAATCGTCGGTCTCGATTTAAATTCCGTTATAATTTATGTTTTTCATTCTTTACATACATTAGGATACCATTGGCCATATGATATTTTTATGCTAGTTTAAATATCATATTAAGCCTATTAAAAAGACAATTTCTTTTCCAAGATTTTAAAGTTATTGCATTGTTTCGTGACATATCAATAATAAATTGCTAAAAATACATTACCATACGTAAAAGTTCATGTTAACATAAATGTAAGCATGTTAATTTTAAATTTAGTGCCGAGTAACATTCATAAAATTATTTGCTCATGAAATTAATTTCCTGCTCACGAAATTAATTTCCAACCGAATCATTGATCGAAATCACCGCAATGTCTTAAAGGTATTTATATTTTTATTTCTGACTAAATTAATCTGCGGGAAGACTATCTGCATGCTATTTTGGCCTTAAATTTTATTAAAAATTAAATTTGATATTTTTATGTATTTCCGGCGCAGTACTGTCAGACGCACCAGAACTCTAGTATCGTGAACTAATGTTTTTATAGACTGTTCACTATAAACTGAGTACTCAGCAGAACTTGTAGTTAGTTAAAAATATGTTATATTGGGCCAATATATGTTAACTTTTGAGAGTGTTGAAACATTTACACTGGTTTTTAGTTACATTAAAGTTTTCATACTAAAAACAGTAAAGATGACTGCGAAATGGCCGAAAGAAAACTCTTGCCAGTGCTCACTTTATCGGGAATGGGATATACCATCGTGTTGCACAAGTTACCTGACTCAATAACCGATGTATGTATAAAAATGAAATTTAGTTTGTGAACCAACAAATTTTAAAGAATACAGACTTGACTATGGTTTATGTGTTTTATATAGTACACCTGGCACCTGGCACATTATAAATCTAATTCAATGTTGAGTTAATTTCTAATCGAGATAAACATTTCGAATTTCATGTTATCTACTCGTTTAAAATAATCCTTACCGAGGTCAGTATTGATTCTGACTATTTATTAGTTCAAACAACTTATAGTACTCTTTGTCTCTTAAACATGTTAATGGAAACATTTCATAAACTTGGCTTGTGAGGCAGTCTAAATTACTTTTGAGTTTAAATTCGTTTTAGACAATTGTACAAGGCAATTAATAAAATTACTCCATCAATGTTATATTAATACCGTTAAACCAGAAAAAATTCTACTCCTTGTCATTGACTAATCTCCAAAAAGTGTCTAAATTAAAGGTTTTAGAAAAATTCAATTAATCCGAGTACGCATTTAAATCATTGGCAATGTGAACATTGTAATGTGGGGTATGTTTCAGGTACGTTTTAAAACATATCTGGTATGGTCGAGCAAGGTGACGTTATGGCAACATATCGGACTCATATTCGGGAGAACCCGGGTTTGATGTCTTGCCCCGGCCGTCTTGATTTTGGCTTTCCATTGTTTTCGGAAATCGCTCCAGATACCACAGTTTAGAGAGATTAATGTTGAAAGTTTGGCACAGGGAACATTTCTGCCACTTGAGCGCTGGTATCGGTAATGGGTGCAAACTGACCAATCACTGAGCTTCCCTGAATTTAAATTACATTAACTTGGTAATTTAAAACGCGACATTAGTTAATTTTCACTTTAAATTTAAATTAAACTCCATCTATTATTTCCAATCCCGTTTAAGATAATTTTACTACGGTTTCGTATTCATTTGATTCCTTAGCGATTTCAGCAAAACTAGCGGAATAAATTTTCCCTGTGCCAAATTCTCCCATAAGAAAACATATTTTATTTCTAACCTGTAGTAGAGTTGACCTTACTCCAGGTGTTTGCTGGAGTGGTTCATTAACATAGGTTATGGTCGTTTCCCCTAACCAGTTCCCGTATTTGTGTAAACATGTAAGTAATCGTACCTCGCTGTCAACGAGTCCAAAAAAACTTGTAAGCGCAGATTACCGTGGCGTAAATATATGTTCACCAACCTTATTAGCTACATATATTAGGACGCAAGTTATGTTCGTACGATTATGCTTTGCAGTAAATGAAATTCTGACTATCAGTAAATACATTTTTAGAAACATCCATGCGTAGAAGTACTTGGTCACATTGCCGTAAAATCTTCGTGATCGAAATTAAAGTTTCTCGGTCCTGCAACAGTTTTTGTTTTCGAAATTATTTGTAACTTCTGATTCTCGTTTTTATGTTAGCAAACAGAACAGCTCCCTCCATTTGTAGAACCTTATTTTGTAATTTGTAAGTTAGTTGGTTATTAATTTATCGGTCTGTTTAACATACGGAAAAATGAATTCCAAGTTAAATGTAAACAATTAATTCATAGGTTGTCGTAGAATATAACTGATAAAGGATACACATTTTTTGATCAAACAGTTTTTTTCCTAGTTTATAGTATAACCGTCTGAAATGTCATTTGTGGTACGCACGGTGCTGCATTCAGATTTTGTGGAATGTATGAATGTTTATGCTGGAAGTTTAGGTTGGGGACGTTAATATGCAATATTTATTTAAAAATTCAAAACGAGATAAACGTATGGTCTTTATAGTTGCAAGAATTTTGATTCTGTATAATATAAATAAACGTGGTCAATGTTTTTATTATAAAGATAATTGAAAAAGTTCTACTAATTTGTCACAAAAATACGACAGATGTGATTATTATTTGAAAACCTGATATTTTGTTGCATGCTGGAAGATGGCAGTGACACATGGATGACATTCAACCTGTTACGGAAGGTTTGATTGTTACCACAACCCTTATGCATGTTTACTACCGTTATGATTGTATGTCATGAAGAATAAGTTTGAATCACTTGTAAACATAAACACTACCTAATAATGATTGGAGATGACAAATATTTTTCCTGCACTAAAAATGGTAAATTTTCATTATGGTTTTACAATTCACTCGTATGGTCTTTAGCATTTAAGCTGCGTTTTTGAGTATTAGGTATTATTAGGAACTGGAAAATTTTGCAAATTCAATGACCTGCAGGCCAGAATTCATTGTACTATGCATGCTCAAAACCCGACTAGTTGTCCACTACCTTCTACTCGGTGGAACAGCAGACAAACTCATATCGCCGGGGATTGAATATGCATAGTACAATAGATTCTAGCCTGCACGTAATTGAATTCGCGAAATTTTCCATTCCCTCGGTATTATACACGGCAGGAAGTTAACAAAAAGGTAGGCTATAGATCTGCGTAATTTATTTTCTGGTCGCTAATCTGATTGGATTTACAAAATCGCCAAAACTACAGTGGACATTTAAGTAAGGATTATATTTAAGCGACCTTTACAGCTGGCGCATGGACAGAGTTGCAGCTTAATAGGAGGAAGTTTTTTAAGAGATACTACTGAACGTACTTTCGGTACCTTTATCTACCAAAACACATTTAAAAACATGTTTCTGTTATTTTTTTTTGTTTACACGTCATTCTTAGAAGCATAGTTCCGGGGCATCTCAAAAATGCCAAAAACGACTTGTCAGACTGCTGTGACGTAACAAAATACCAACCAGAATCGTAAAATTAAAATAGGGAAGCATGCACTGAACCATAGCTGTCTTTTTTGTAGAAGGCCGCGGCCTTAGATTTGGCAACCCTGTCAGGAAGGGTCACTTATAGAGCCGCGATTTTATGGCGAAAAGATTTTTGCAACATTTGGTTTCGATGCGTAATGTGCACACCTGCAGCTCTGCTACATCGTCTGTGGTTGGATGATTTTACTCTCACTTGCCTTGGCAAATTATAGACGTACAGACTCACAATAATCGTATTCTGATTGATGCAGTCAAATGAGAAACGTGTCTGAACATAGACACGCTGCCAATAACCTTGAAACAGAACTGCCGATGTGCACGTGAGACACTGAAACAAAATGGGGCAAAAATCTTTTCGCGACAAAATCGTGGCCCTAGTCATTTAACACTTCTGTTAGCTCTCCGTAGGCAATGGCTTTGTCTGATTCGTTATTGTGCCCTACATATCGGCGAATCAGGGGAAGCCACAGCCGTTGGTGAGACAAAAGAAGTGTTATAATGACCCTTCCGGGTAGGGTAGCCAGATCTAAGGCGTCGACCTTCTACTAAAGACGGCTATGACTGAACTTCACTATGCACTTTCCATAGATAAAATAGTAAGTTCACAGCTTGAAGTATCATAGGAAAAGCCAACGACAAACACTGCACGGCGTTTTCTCGCCCCGCGCATAAAGGCTACACGGTTGTTGACGCACAAGCCTGTCTACGCTGTAAAAAATTAGAAAGTTATTAACCTAAACGCAGTACGGAACAGTTACCATACTTCCGTCTTGTAAATATGCAACCTTTTACACTTGTTACAATATAAGTCTTGTAACTTCAGAATACATCTGACTGTTTTATAAAAAGTTGAGGAGTGCTATCGCGGATGTCTGGAAAACAATTCTACCATACCTGCTGTCTTACCGCTGCTATGCGCACGTGTGGCATTTTACAAACTATTTTTTAGAGTGTAGCTCTTATAGCCTGCCAGTTTACGTACCTCAGACGAAGTATCTAGCGTCTGCTATATAAGACTTATATAGTTTGGGAAATCAATACCTCAACGAGGTAGTTAAATAAAAAATTTTAAAGTTGTATTTTTAATAGCACTCCTTTATTATGTAAGCTTAAGAGCCGCGTGTGTATGAGTTCTGAACCGTCTTTAAGTGTAATACTCTCTTTACTAATTGCCATATGTGGTCTTAATATGTCGCAATGTTTATTTTATTTATTTAGTCACTTTTACGTGTCCTCGAACAGCACTATGCCTTGGTGCAGGTGCAGAGAGAAAAGAAAGGGAGTCAGCCACGGGCCTGGTTCAACAAACGTCCAAGAATTCACCTAGAATGATTTCGTAAAACTCCGAGAAACTAAAAGCAGGATGGCCGGATGTGGGAATCGAACCAGAGTCTTCCGAACGTGAGGCGAGTGTTTCGCCACGGCTCCACCACGCTCGGTACACTTGTACTCGACCTGGGCCCCAATTAAATACTGCCACCTGCTATTTGCACCGACGCCCCGGCCGAATAAATATCACTTTTTATGGGTTCAACGCAAAATTTGCACCTGCGTTGCTTCTGGTTGCACTGCATTGGAATTAAATACTCACGTAATTCCATAGAAGATCCGCTCAACTTGCTCTGCTCTGCACTTGCGTTGTGCTGCATCGGTGCAAACAGCAGGTGGCAGTATTTAATCGGGCCCGAACAAGTATCGAAAGTATATACGTACAAAATTTTTCCTATGATCTCCTGTGATTGAATTGTTCAACAAAAGTAAATCATAATACTATCAAAAATGGTTTATCCGAAACGTGTAAACATACAGAAGCACATAAAATCTCTTAGAACATAGGTCGTATTTTGTGCATAAATACAGATATATTTAATTGTGAACCTGCCATGTAATGATTGAGTTAAAAAATTCTACTGGATTGTAATAACGTTCATTAATATTCACGTTTAATAATGTTACGTAAATATATTTAGGTAACACAAGAGTGTTATTTATACAAAGCTTTAAAAACAAACTGGAGAAACGTAATTAGTTAAAAACGACTTTTCGTCGTCAGTAGTCCGTAACAAAATATCTTATGTTTATGTTTGAGAACTCCATGCGGTGGTTTCTTGAACCTCATACACTTCTGTGTTGTGAAACTAAACATCTTGTGTTGCTCTTTCAATCGTCATAAAGTACCGCTCTGTTGACTTTGAGCCAACGTTCACTTCGGAAGAAAAAATGCCTCTTCACTGTTGCTACTCTTTGATTAACATAATGAAATGGCTCAACATAATAAACTCTACCACTGTATCAGACGTTATTTGGTTCTTATATTTTGCAGCATTTGCGCTTTTGTGATATACGTGTTTATCGAAAAGTCGCCGTATGTGCGTTTTAAATCTTGACTCTCCTGCGATTTTATTTCACGAACAGTTGTAAAAATTGTCATTTATGGCGAACAATAAAGGCATAAAATGTCAGTTATCTGGTACCCATCTTGTGCTGGTATCATAAAACAGAGAGAAAGGTTTTTAAAAAAGTTTTATTATACTAACGAAAACTTAATTAAATTTTTTTATTGAAGTAAAATATTCTTACAAAAATGGCTCTACTTAACAGGAAACGGGTCCAATATATAAATGAAAACGCTAAGTATATACAACTAAGATCCAGGTTAAGTTTCTTTGAATAGACAGAAAACGCGTTTCCCATTATGATAGTCTCTCTTACTCAGTACATTATTCTAACTTTTGTATTTTTTCCCACTTAAAACCGATATTCTTGTACAAACACATATCTAAAAAGTTAGTATTTCATATTTATTAATACTCGACACCACCCAATTTATTAGTCAAATCAGGAAAACAGATACTGAGTACCGCACATCAACCATTTAATTAGTGAAATATGGCAAATTGATACTGAGTACTGCACATCTCCACTTTTTAGTACGTACTTGCTAAGCGAAATATACATCTCAAGAACAGCGAGAGAGCAGCTTGTTTACCTTAGAAGTTGCTGTAAGTAATGTAGGCCCATTTTATCTTTAAAAAATTGTAGAGATTTTTGAATACGTTTATAGTCCATCTGTGCAGTTAGTCGTCTCTCTCTGAGCTGCGACAACTTGTTTTAACATAGACACGAATCTAGGAATCCAC
Organism: Medauroidea extradentata; assembly: GCA_003012365.1. Classification (NCBI taxonomy): domain Eukaryota; kingdom Metazoa; phylum Arthropoda; class Insecta; order Phasmatodea; family Phasmatidae; genus Medauroidea; species Medauroidea extradentata. Next base: position 5,421 of record PNEQ01089378.1, on the reverse strand, counting down.
AATGTGAGTTATAAACTGGCATTCTTTCGCACATTAGTCGATTATAGTATTCTCAACAATGTGTTTTATTGTTTTGTGCTATGACGTTCAAAGGATTTTAACATATTTGTATGCTATTCTGAGAATTGCAGGGACATATTTGTTTAGTTTAGCACGATTTATGTTAAGTGGTAAAATTCGTATAAGCTTATATCTGTGTCAAGTAATGTTAGTAATTAATGTAAAGTTTGCTGTCCCAAATTGCGCATATTTTATTCATGTTTACGAGTAGCAGCAAAATTTTGTTCTCTTGTTTTTATTAAATTCAGAATGTCTGAGATATACATTCATTTTCAAGTATTGAAGTAGGTATTTTATATAACAGGTATTTTTTTCCTCCTGCTAAAATGCTTTAATATTCATATTTTTTCCCCGCGATATGGTTATTTTTCCAACGATAGATTAAAGAGGCAATGGGAAAAAGTTTAAGTTTTCAGGAAGTGAAGCAAGAAATTGCTAAAACACATTCTCCTTACAAAATACATGAATTTCGAAACAAAATAAAAATTCAGTACAATTGGTGTTTGTATATTTTAAGACGGTTTTTGCACGGAACTGCATACTAAAATGATCCACTAACAATAATTTCGTAGAGTTAAATTTTCAGTAACATTTAGTGTCAGTGTCGAAAGTGTCTTCTAGCAAAAGTTGTGTACAGTAAAATCGTTCCGTTACAAATAAAATGCTGTATTTTTACCTTAGACAGCCTTCTAAATAACAGTTGCCAAATAGCACGACACAAACGGCAATATATATCAATCAGTCACAGTAAGTTGAAGGAATTTTTTACGATCACTGAATATCAGCACATAGTGTATGTACGCAAATATTGTATGAAGTATTTTAATATTGTAATTATTTGTATTGGGTTGCTATATGTAATAAAAAAGCTTAAAGAACTAATAACCATGAGAGTTACTGTTAACAAATTGCAAGTAACATGACTGAGCATTTACCAAATCAGAAAGACTTTCGAACCATTATTGCAGTGTGGAATAGTAATTGACATAACGTCACGTTATTAGACATGAATAACAACATGATGAGCCCATCCGTGGCTTAGTTGTGTCATCCAGTTTTGTGCAAGACACCAGAGCGTTACTGAAGCTACGTAATACTTCCCTACAATAATACGATATGTTCTTGTTGTGGTATTATATTTACTGCCAGACACAAAACCAAATGAACATAAACTGATTGTCTTTACATAAATTGCACTAAATACGTTTATACATAATTTTTTTCTGCTTTTCCAGCAAACATTACTGAGTGCGATAGACAAGTTTAAATGGAGCATATTTCATCGATAAACAAACTGTCAAGTGTCCATAGTTAAACCAATAATAATAACGGCACTGCGCAGAAGAGAGTAAGAAACTATGTGTAGTGTATCACTTGACTAATTCACGTTTAGGGGAGTCGAAACAAATGTTTGTACATGACCTAAGAAATAATTTTCCCGCAGAACTTATTAAATGTAAATAAGAAATAAATCATACGTGTATCACAAAGAGCACAAAATACGCGACTTAAATTTTATTTAATGTAAGGTCACAATTTCTAACACGTTCTGTACTAAACAAATAATGCGAGCGGGCCGATCTTACAGTCCGGGGAGAAGCGGAGGTGTATCGATCGCATAGTTCCAAGGAGATTCCGATTTGATGTCCGGTTAGGGTCACTCCCAGCATCTGCAGTACGGGACTCGTACGTGCTGGAACCTCAAAGACCACAATTTGTCGGTCAATTTACGGGTACTTACATAGCCGTCTTTAGTAGAAGGTCGACGCCTTAGATCTGGCAACCCTGCCAGGAAGGGTTATTTTAACACTTCTTTTGTCTCACCAACGGCTGTGGCTTCCCCTGATTCGCCGATATGTAAGGCACAATAACGTATCAGGCAAAGCCATTGCCTATGGAGAGCTAACAGAAGTGTTAAAATGACCCTTCCTTGCAGGGTTGCCAGATCTATGGCCGCGGCCTTCTAATAAAGACGGCTACGGTACTTACCACTGACTACGACCAACACGTGTTCTATATATAATTTTACTCGTATTCGCAACCCCGACAACGTGACGCATTGTTTTTAAAAATTCAACGACATTCTGTGTGTATGTGTGCGTATGTGTATATGTATCACATAAATACATATAATAAAATACCTCTCACCTCACAAACACACACACGCGTTGCCAGTAGGCCGGTGATTAATGTCATTGTTATGGGGGAGGGGTTGGATCCTATGGAACCCACCTCCTCCCACCATCACCCGGTTACGCCACTGCATTGATCCATAAGGAGTTGAAGTTGACGCTAACGAAGAAAACTTTTGCCCATGAGCATCGCAGGTTGATTCAGGACTGCACTGCCTGCGTAGCCAACTGTGGCTGACAGTTTGAACATACGTGTTGAATATAGACTCTGTCCCCATACCTTCTTCAATACTGTATATCTGAACGTTGGAGGCATAAGACACTGTGTCCACTTTTTTCTCAAAATGCACATTTTACCATAAACATTGCCACAGTTTTAAGCACTTTCCAGTGACATACAACACAAAGGCTGTGTTGTGTCGAAAACCCCCATTTTTGTGTATTAAATAGCTGAATTCACTAGTGAATCAAACTCATCAAACTGGTCTGAAAAATTTGATTTTTGTGACATTGTGTCTTATACCTCCGAGGTACAGGTATGATGAGTCATTACATTGCACTGCTGGTAGCCTAAATGCTGTGGGTTAACTATAGTTATTGGACCATTTAATTTGCTCCTTGATAAAATATTCTTCATCTGCCTCACAATGGTGTTTCTCATCACTTGTCCGTGCACACCCGGTGTATGCTAGTAGACATTCCCGTCCACCAATACATACATGTTTCAAAGTGTTTATTGTTTACGTTAGATAACATACTGTAAAGGAAAGACTTTTTAAAATTATATTTTAATAATAACTACTAAAAAAAATTACATACATAAAACTAAAAAAAAAAAAAAAAACAGATTAAAAGGTACAAAATGATTCCTCCTGTGAAAATACCTGCAGATAAAAAAAATCCTGGGACGCATGCAATATACAGGATGTTTCTTAAGGCTCGGTTTCAGTCGTCATTTTGAATTTTATTATTTTTCACTTTTTTGGAATTCTAAGAAGAAAAATGTTATATATGCGATTATACCCCAAATTATATTTACATTTCGCTACAGTACAGACCTTGCGATTTAACTGTTAACTTATAATTACGCCGCAAATTGTATGGCAAATTATTTTATATTCATAATTTACCCTACAAATTGCGGCGTAATTATAAGTTAACAGCTAAATCGCAATGTCTGTACTGTAGCGAAATGTAAATCGAATTTGAGGTATAATCGTATATTTAAAATTTTTCTTCTCAATTCCAAAAAGAAGCGAAAAATAATAAAATTCAATACAGCGACTAAATCCGAACCTTAAGGGCGCAATTCACCTCAGTTTTCAACGTATTATTTAAATTTTAATATTTGTACTAGATTTTTTCTTACTTTAGACATAAATTGTGATTAAATCTTCCTCTTAGGAAATGTGTGTACCTCTCATATTTTTTGCGTAATGAGTCGTAAACGTCAAAACTTGCACTTCACGGTTTTATGCACGCCACTAAAACCAACTGACATACCAAACCGAAAATATTCGCAGTGTATAACAATTGTGTAGACTATGATTTGACATATATAAAAACAAAACAAAAATATTGTTGTATTTAATTAAATATGCAAAATTTTGAAATGAAAATTTTAAAATGTCAAGAATGTTTTTAAAAATACGTAACTATATATTTTTTTGTTTTTGTAACTTATGTGTAAAATCACAGACTACAACATTGTTATACACTGTGAATTTATTCGGTTTGGTATGTCAGTTGGTTTTATTGACGCGCATAAAACCGTAAAGTGCAAATTTTGACGTTTACGTCTCATTACCCAAAAACTATAAGAGATATAAAAATTTCCTAAGAGGAAGTTTTAGTCACAATTTATGTCTAAAATAAAAATAATATCCGGTTCAAATATAAAAATAATAAAAGACGTTGAAACCTGAGGTGAATCGCCCCCTTATACAGGAGAACAAACTCCGCAAGCGTGTTCCTCACGAAAAAACTATGACGAAAATATGTTCTGCAATTTTCACCTGAACGCAATATTAAGAGAGTAATGGGCCTCTGAACATCGAATTTTAAAACAATATTTCCCCAACATATCGGAAACTAATTGACACAAAAATACAATCTCTTCAGCATTGATTAATGCTATAGGGATCTGCTAACATACAGCAAATGCTGGTTTATACCTTCCACCCTAATGAAAGTAGCAGGGGTTGCTACTCTCTAATTGCATACAAATTTTTACCGTCAGGATTTTCGAACATCTGAAGATGGTTTATTGAGTAATCTAACCTGTCGAACGAAAAAGGTCCGTTTGTTGCAACAGTCTAGGACTAATAGTTTTTTTTTTTTTTCAAATCACAAATGAAGCTACAGTGATAAGAGTTCCAGAAACAAATGATAAATTATGGCATCGTGAGTTAGAAACATGTAGGTAACGTTGAATGTGCACCATAGAGAATTCAAGGAACACAGAAAAATACACATGAACGCACTATTGCCTACTCTGTATGCTGTGTATCTCGGGTGCAAAACACAGGACTTAGGAGTATTCGTAAATAACGATGTAAAAAAAAAAAAAAAAAAGAGTGGGTTTGGATGGAAGTCCATCACATGAAAAGGGATAGGTAGAAACCTCACTGAAACCTTTAAAATACAAATATACAAAAGTTGTTCTTTATTCCACAAAATATAATCTATTGTACACGTTTACCAGAAAGCCACCTTGTGTTTTGCTGTACATGACACCGTATTAGAGAAAGTAAAATTAAGTGTGTTTTTTTTTTGTTCAAAACGTTCTGATTCTGTAGTTACCAACAAGTATCATTTAATAGTAAAGAGTATTAATAGTAGGGTGAAAACTTACGGCATTAATTTTTGTTTGCCATGTATGGCACAGTTTCCGATCCGCAAAGAAAAACCTAACAAAATTATGCAATTTTTTTTTTAATTTATGAATGCGGTGTCGCCGTAATTTTGCGTAATACTTAATTTTCACATGGTTTGTGTAATGGACGCAGGTGTACAGAGTGTGTGATGTGAAACATGTGACAGGCCCATATGGTCGCCACCCCGATTTAGTATATTCAATAGTCATCAGTGTCAACCATCATAAATTAATGTGCAATAATAACTATGTCTTGCGACCATTCATTCTCCTCGTCATTGTATCACGATCACATTGCAATAGTTCTCATCGAAATACCATTACTACACCAAGTTTTATGTTAAAAATAAGAAA
>PNEQ01089377.1:0-19965 GCA_003012365.1 Medauroidea extradentata | reverse complement strand
GCAGGGTCAACTCTCTTGTTGAGAAACAAAGCCGTTCCACTAGCAAACTCTAAATGTTTTTCCAGGGTTTTCACAAATTTCATTTTACCGATATTGTAAGGAGCTGAAGTTGTGTCACATCCTGAAAAAGCATGAAGAAACAGCAAGTTATCCGCAATGACATCTCCGTATATAAAACCTGACGCACAATATAATTGTTGTGCTGTTCGTCCTTTTGATGGTTTTAAAAAAAATACATTTGCTTGTTTTCTACCAAGTGCTGCGAGCAATATCAGTATGTCAATATCTTCAGCTACAATAGTAACTGTATTAAATAATGGAGATGCAGCAAGAGCAGTGCGAACGATAAGAGTGTCTGCATCTGATTCTGCTTGGTCAACAGTGAAACCCATTTCCGAGAATACAGTTTTAAGAAGTATAATAAAGTTAGATTTGTTCTTCTCATCACCAGGCAGCTGTTCTTTTGTTCCCTCATGGTCACTTGGGTATTTTTTACCTGAACAGTATTCTCGGTAAAGTTGGTCCTCAAAAAACGATCTACAAAAATGGTCTGATATTATTTTTTCGTTAAATGTTAAAAAAAAGTTACATCGAAAAATATAAATTTTTTTCTGGAATTTCTGAACATTTTCGCTTATAACTTTTTTATTTATAGTTCAACGACAAAAAGTTACTGGACCGAAGTTGTAGAGAATTTAATTTGCAACAAAAAATGTTGACAAATTGTTTTTATCAAATAAATAGTTTAAGAGATATATCGTAAAAACCATTTAAACCCCTATTTTCAAGATGGCGGCCGTGGGACAAGTTTGGCGACCCCACAAACTTATTTTTAGCTTTACACTGACCCCCTCTACACATCAAAAAAATAAAATTGCGCCTATAAAAAAAGCAACCCCAAATGTAACTTTTCTATGGACTATTGCTATATAAACGGAAAACATAACAAGAACAAGATACGTATTTACAAGCGAAACGTAACCTCTCCGACTCGTGCGCTTTACTCGGAAGCGAAAACACGATTATAGCAAAGTCTTTTTGAGGTACCTTCAAAGAATTGCAAAAAAATTCCATGAAAAATGTGAATTTCATGAGTAGAAACATGTATGGTGAGTCGTGTGAAGCAGGCTTGCAGCGAGATTCGTGACCATGTGAAGCAGGCTTGCGGCAAAGTACGTGACCTTGTGAAGTGAGTAGGTATTCATTAGCCAGATGCAACCCTCACGCCGCCACCCCTCCCCTCGCCGAGCCAACCATCTGGCACTGTCACGTGAGTCATGCTTCTGCCTGAACACATCGCTTCCCTCTCCAAACTAAGCACGCATTGTTATAACAATATAATTGTGCGCTTTATTTCCCCCACCTCTTTTCAACCCAGGTGACCGTTGGCTACGTTTCCGTAGTTAATCATTGTGCTTTCAACCGTGTTTAGTTTCACATACAGCTTGCGTTTCTGATTTTAATTGTTGATTACGATTTTGGATTACGACTTTGAATTACTATTTTGGGTTTTGATATACATACAGTCGAGCCATGCAACGACGCCATCGGCTACTACGGCAATGCAACTACAACAGTATTCTCAATGCCCGCCAAAAAAATTTATTTTAAAAATAAATTTGAAGGAATAAAATGGAAAAAGTTAACATCCGGAGCACGAAAGATTATTTAAAATACATTCATTAGAATTCAGCTATAATCAGAGGCCCCTCATTTTCGGAAGTGCGAAGGAACGGTGATAAAATGGAGAAGTTAGTGGTGTGGCGGGGGAGATAAAGAGAGGAAGACTCTGTTTCCAGACACACTGTTGTCAGGCGCTCCCAAAAAGCTTCCGCTCAGCTCAGATGACGATACTGCCATTTGGAACAAGAACTGCGTATTCTGACTGAAAAACGGCGGACATATGCTGTTCCTTCACTAAGAAAAATTGCTGCCGGCTGTGCTATACCTGTCACACACACCACGCATACAGAAGAAATGCCTCTGGGAGATACAATAGCGCTGTCTCTCTCACTCACACACCCACACACAACTACTCGTGCTTATCTTTGCTCATAGTTTACTCTGTAGACCTTCAGCTGTTTGAGATAAGCAGCAAGGACGGCATCCTGTGTCAGTGCATTTGCTGTTCTGATTCACATTTATGCTCACACAGTCGGCTGTACATGTTATCTTTTAGTTTAATGGCAATATCAACAATTACTGTCACTAATTATACATTATAAATTAACACACTAAACATCCCATAAACTTGAGCGAGAAGCAATAAATTAATCCTTGCTGGCTGGCCATTGCATTGTTAAAGTATCGCACACACCGTCAGGAATAACGTGGGAACAAGAGTAAGACACATTTTTTTTGTCTTGGAACAAATCTGTTTGGGCAGCTTAAGGAGACGAAAGAAAAATAAAAAGTAAAAAAGTCACGGGTGATGACTGATGGGCCGTGTGTGAAAACGGGCATGTCTAGCTTTAGCGTTGCTTTTTCAACGAACTGTCTATCTAGATTTGGTAGCACTCACATAGGTCAGACATGTTTTCTGTTGGCATATTGCCGGAATATAATCACAAACTTGTCACCTTGCTTAATGTCAATGCATACACATGCGCGCACTTCTGTTACTACTAATTGGCTTCGAACGTAACTTTGTGCCACCTCTAAACACAGTTCACTATTAGTGCGCGAAATAAAGCAACTACCAATGTTGGCGTCACTTATTTTTGCTGGCAAATAACACTACAATTGCCTGCCCAACGGACAAGTGAACAATTACATTCACCCGTCCAAGCTGATCTTTATGGGGCTTATTCATAGTCGTTTTTGACCCGGACTAGTCCGGGATTATCGTCGGACTAATTTTTGTCTTATTCATAGACGCGGACTAACGCTAGTCCGAGGATCATCGTGCGTTAGTCCGGTCTAACTTTTAGTCCGGACCAAGGGTAGGTTTAACGATGGGCTAAGTCGAAAATTAACATGGCAGACCATTACAATATAAGACGACGTCTGTTTTATATATGCAGCTTATGGAATGTAAAGGATATTTTACACTAAAAACTTATTATACGTCTACACTGATAATTTATTTAGTAATAAGCATTAGTTACTTAATTTAAAATGGTCAAATTCAAACTTTGTGAGCACAAAATCTCGTATTGCGTGTTTATTGTACCATATAAGACATTTACGTACAGCAATAATATTGTATCAAGCCTAATAAGATGGAAATTATTGCTATTAGCAATATGAAACCGTAAATATACGATTTGCGTAAAGTGCGTTATATATTTACTATCAACTTGCATTTGTATATATTAATTATCCACTAACATTTGTAAGAGTCTCTGTAGCTCAGGGGTAGGGTACTGGCTCAGTAATCGGAAGGTTGTGGGTTCAAATCTTGCTTGATACATGAAATTTTTTGTTCTTTAAATTTATTACTTTTTAATTGTACATAAAGAAAATAATGCAGTTTTCTTATTTTATAAGTGCATTTATTCTGTACATTCTGTAACGTTAAATTCGTTCTACATCACGACAGTAAATCCTGTAATATTTTTGTATAGAAACCTCTATTTGCACAAAATATTCTTATACATATTTCCGACGTTTTTATGCGGAATTTTACTGTTAAATTTTCTTGTTAGTTCGTTACGTAATGCCGCAGCACATATCGTTCTTAATAAAATTTCGAATAGTGAAATATACGCGTTAATGTATAGGTAGTGTAGATTAACGAGATATATTAGTTTTGAATTTTGCTATGCCTTTACAATATGTGTCACGGATTATTTTCCCCATTCTTTCTCATGTTTCATCAACAGTAGTTTAAATTATTGTTTTAAAAGGCGATTTTTTTTACCACATACAAATTTTTGTGTATGATTTTACTGTCAGTATGGACGTAATATCGATTAAATAAATACAACTTCGGTATCCTGTGTCTATTAATTTAGTAGTTTAAGAAATTTAAAAAAAAAGTGTTTTACGAAAGCCTCGATCTCACGACTCTTAAGTTAGAAAGCGAAAGTGTACACTGCTCTACAACAGCCACGTTAATAGTGCTATCTGTAAAAAAAATTAACTTAATTTTTTATTCACAGCATATCTTAATAAAGTGGCTTATTGATACAAAATGTACTAACATCGCACAATATATTCGCTACATGACATAACAGAAACAATATTTCGGGGTAAACGTAATCATAATTCAAATTATATTCACTCGTTTATGCTTGCCCGTGTGTTAAAATGTGCTGTGCGCATGCGCGAAGCATCTGGCAACAGTGTACAAGGCTGATCCCGCGACTATCTCTAGCCCGGCGTTAGTTGGCGTTTATGAATAAGGTAACACTTGGTCCGGACTAAGTCAGGACCAACCCTGGGCTAACTGGCGCAAGATGATCTCAGGATCATCTCGGAACTATCTCACGACTATGAATAAGGCCTTATATGTCTCGGGCAAGTGCACAAATTATTCGACGTGTGCCACAATGTGAAAGGGCACACAGAATTATCATCAGAGCGTGCGTGCTAAAATAAATAAATACATAAATAAATAAACTGCTACACTCGTCAAACTGATTACATTGGTCTGTAGCGGCCGGCAGTGTAATTATGTTGACTGCCGGCGCGTACACTTTTGACGCTTGGCCGCATGACCGAGACACCGCTGAGGCGGCCCAGCAATAGATAGCCATACTTACAGGACGCTGCTGAGATTTTTTGCCCGTTTTGACTTAGCGAATAGTTGCGCTTATACTTGTTGTGTTTCATTGTAACCAGGGCATATTTACCTGTTAAAATAAACCTATATTTCCTTAAAATATCTTACTGCTCTGTAATTAAATAAGATTAAAGACCGTTTTAATGCACTTTTTAGGTTTAGGGGTCAGAATCAGCCGGTTTCGGCTATAGCAAGGACGCGGCTATAGCGAAGTTCTATCACAGGACCATGACATTTTGCTATAACGAGACTACTGTATTTGTTTTGGAAATACACTAGACCCCCGATTTTACGAATACTCAGGGTTCCTCTCATAGCATTCATAAAATCGCTACCTTCGTAAATTCAATTGTGGCCTATTTTGCCGCCCCCCATCCTCTCCGACCATAACAAAAAATTTTAAACTGCATTTTTTCTACAAAGTGTCTAGTCGGGCCCTGACTTCCGTAGCGTTTTGGGGGAAATTAACTGACGTAATAATGTAAACATAAATTTATATCAGTAGCCAGACATCACACTGTTGAGCGGTAGATATGACCAACCCTTGTCCCCAAAAAATGAGAAAATTGAGATTCCGAGTGTTTTCTCTCGAGCGAATAGCCTGACTTCCGTAGCATTAAACGGAAAAATAAAGCAAGGGATAGTTGAAATTTAAATTTATATCAATAGGCAGACGTCTTACGATCAAAAGAACACCGCTAAACTATAGATATGACCGATACTTTTCCTAAAAAAATTAGAAAATCAAGATTCCGAGTGTCTTCTCTCGAGCGAATAGACAAGACTTCCGTAGCATTTAACGGTAAAATAAAACAAGTGATAGTTGAAATATAAATTTGTATCAATAAGCAGACGTCTTACGATCAAAAGAACGCCGCTAAATAATAGACATGACCGATCCTTGTCCTAAAAATAATTAGAAAAACTGAGCTGCCGAGTGCCTTCTCGCGTGCGAATAGCCAGATTTTCGTACCGTTTAATGGAAAAAAAATAGGCATTCCTTACTAGCACAATGCCCTTGTAAATTATTCACCAAAGTAAGAAGGAAAAAGCAGATGTATTTATTAATTGCACAATTTTTATATAACTTAACGTCAAAATAATCCCTCGACGTTTGATGAATTGTACACAAACGTAGGTATAAGTAGCGTGCAGAGCAGACAGATAGTGCAACTGTATGAGCGTTCACAAGATGGAAGATAGATCGCGGCACCGTAGCATTTTCCGACGTTCAATGTTCGAAAAACACCATTTTGCGACTTTCTTACCTAAAAATCGTCGAGATGCGTTAAAAATAAATTAGGAGCTCTGGGAATACGTAATACACGAACGTCTATTTATTTTTCAAGTTCCAAATACCCGGAGACAAATGTTTCTACACACTGTAAATGGGTAGCGCTACTATCGTGCTCACTTGTGAAATGCACGTTTTACTGACAAGCAGTAACACATTTTTTAAGCAAATTATGCATCAAGTTAATTGTTTTAAGTACGTGTGGTGTTAACCCAATAAAGATAAATAATATCACGCTATTATTTATAAGGTTTGTGTAAAAAAGTAAACGCATTCGGCGCGAGGCGAGAGAGACATACGACGTCGTGAAACAGCCTAGAAGGGGCTGTACTATAGTTAAGTGAGCATGTGCGCATGCACTGAAACTTTACAGCTATAGTATGACCAAAATATAGATCCTAATACATTGTAGTTGATGGAGACAGGCCGGCCGGCCAGCTTGGCACAGGCGGTGCTGCCACCGTGCGGTTTTCAAACTGTCACTGTCACATTTTTAAACGGATTTTCACTATTTTTGTTTTATCTTTAATATTGTGACTTACCAACTAATAACTGCAACTCTACAATTCATATTTTAATACCGTGAATTAGATAATGTATGTTTTATTCATTGTCAATGTAATTCCTTATAATTTTTTTGTCATAAAATTTTGTTATTTTTTGAGGGTTTCTGAGATTGTATTCGTAGAATGACTACCTTCTTTAAATCCAGGGTTCGTAAAATCGGGGGTCTAGTGTAATAGTTTACTAGGTAGACGTATTTTTTGAATACATGGAAGCCATGAAGAGATATCTACGACCTTTTTTTGGCACAAAATAAATAATAAACATTGTAGTAAACGAGAAATTTTAATGTGCCACTGTCAGTTTGTGTAAGCTATTTAATGATGGAAATAATACCTTTTTTGATGGCATATAAGATGACTATTTTTACATATTTTTGGCCTTAAAAAATTATTACTTGTCTTCTTTGAAGGTATGTTTTTGTTTTTGGTAGAGGTTTACTAATATTAAAAATTTAGAATATTTTTCGAACAGTAAGCTCGTATTATTCAAATTCATAAAACGAATGTTAGATTTGCAAACTTCGAAATATTCGAGCAATTGATTTTATGTGTATTTTAAATTTAAACGATTTCTTAAAATCTGAGTGGATAATAAGTTCTATCTCTACTTACGAGCATAACATAATTTAACGGATTTTACCATTTTCGCAGATTTTTAAAGGTTGAAATGAATATAAGGAAAATAACTGATATTCTCTAATACTTTCAACATAAATATTTACACTAGAGCCCTTATTTAACGAACTCGGGAATAACGAAAACAGCGATTACTGAAAGGATTTTTAGGAACTGTCAAGAAATAACCAAAAATGTGTGAAATAGCTAAGTAACTTTGATCAAATAAAATTAAAATTGTAGTGTTAGTCTATTAAAAATACGTCTACTGGCCACAGTATATTCGTTTATTCTCCGTAGATAGTCTTAAAACACCCGTTGAGAAACAAAAAAAAAAAAAATGTTCAAATTTGTTGTAAACTTGGTCCGTGGGAGTGACTTTGAGTTTTAGCTGAGCGCCAATATTTGCTAGGGGTGTGTGAAGCTGTGATTATTTGCTTCGAAGCAAAGTCAGATGTTTTTCCTTCAAAGTGGAGTCGAAGTCGAATATTTTATTGTTCTTGCATTGTGATAAGGGGATGCTGTGCTATAGTACCTCTTACACATGTTTAAAATGTGTCTTTATATAGAACTGGATGATCTGTTTTCAAGTGATTATGTAATATCTTTGTTGTGTCTAAACAATAAATCAGAGTACAGTGAACCCTCGATAACTTGGAATAAAAGGGGGGAGACTCTGCACGAGTTACGATTTGTCCGTGTTATCGAGGGGTGTCCGGGGAGGTGGGGTAATCAGTCATTAATCACAAGAAATGCGAAGAAATTATTACGCTATTATTTCTACAAGCAAAAGAGGCTGCAATAAATACTGTTACAAGTTTGAGGAGCACAAACTTTTCATGTGGGCAATACCCATGAGTTCTTTTGGGATAGAGGTCTTATAGTTATAAATAAAATAGTTAAATTAAATACTGGATTTAATAGCTCACAAAGCAATGAAATACACAAAACAGTAATCAACTATAACTCTCACAACACAATTAATTACGCACACAATTAGTACTGTTCCACAGAACGTTCATTAACTTAGACAATTAAAGCACAAGAATATTTACCATTAATCAATTTAAGACTACAAATCAAAATAAAAGTTCAGTCATATATCCACTCAACAGTCTCTCTAATAATGACAATGTACAACCTTAACTGTCCTAAGGGAGGATGGCTCACCATGTACAGTGCAGCACCCAGAGTGCATCGCTGTCTTCACTCTTGAGGTCTTCGGTACGACTCCCGTCGCGCACCTCCTTCTTCGCCTGTCGACCCGCAGCAGAAGCTTTCTTGTCTTACCCAGTACTGCTCCAAAGGTATGTGCCTGTAGCCTCGCAGTAGACCCCGACGTCACCAAGACGTCTTCCTGACATCACCAAGATGTCCTCACCAGCCTCTCTGCACAAGCTTAGCACCTCCTCCGAGCAGGACCAATAGCGAACTCTCGAAGCACTCCTTCTCTTGAATCACCAGGTAGACAGTCTCCTCAAGTCACCAGTTACTGCCCTCCTCGACACAACACCGTCAGTGCTGTTCTCCACAGCTCACCACCTTTGCAGCACTCCAACACATCACCACAAGTGTTGTTCATCCTTCATGCAGCCCGCTGGCGTCACACAACCTCGACACCGACCACTGCCGTCGTGCTGCCATCCTCGAGACGCCATACCTCGTCAGCTCAGTCGTGCCGACATACAACACCTTAGTGTTGTCTGTCCCTTCTGCAGGGCGCTGATGTTACTCAGACTCGACACCGACTACCGTCGCCGTGTTGGCCTCCTCAAGACGCCACACCTCGTCAGCTCCGCCGATGTTACATCAGCCACGACGCCGTCGTGTTACCGCCCCCAAAGTGCTGGGTCCTAAACTCTGCATCGCTGTAAAAGCGTCTTCTCTCTGCCCGTCACTTCTCACGACGTCCCTCGGGGCGCTGCCTCTCTTCAGACTTCGAACTCCAGACTCACTGACTCGTCACGACTCCACACAAGACTCTGCAATACTAGACTGACTCTTGCCGACTCTCTTCCAGTCTCTGCAATACTAGACTGACCGACTCTTCACTACTAGACTGACTCATGTTGCGCAGTTCCGATGCTTTTATACGGCCCCTTCAATGACGTTAATGGCTGATGAAATACAGTGATCTAAAGTCTAAAAATAGACATTACCTCGGTCTTACTTGTTGATTGTCACGTATTCGCACTGGCGTCATCGGGGAAACCCAGTGACGTCTCTCCGGAGTTGCGACATAGCTACGGAAACCCATGACACCACTGGTTGACTCACAGGTCTGACCACCTAGCATGATGTAATGTGCCTGCTGCCCGGCCAACACGCAACAATACTGTTTCGTACGTAACTATAGTACCAAGTTACGGGAGGGTCGCCATGCGGTGGGAAAATTAACGTAACATGGAGGACTATAAAAGAATGTCAAACAATGTGGGCAGTCAGATCGTTATTTATTTTTTTATGCTGCTACTTCTGGCTGATCCTTTTTTTTACCTCTGTGCTAGAAGCTGGCACCAAGGCACCCTTCTATCACATAAAAGTTTTCGTCTGGCTGGCGACAGCCAATGTGCGAGCACGTGTGAGAGAGATAAGAAATGATCGTTGGAGATAAGCTAGGGAGGTTGCGAGTGGAAGTAGTCGAGGTCAACCGGTACAGTCTCGTGCAATACAAACGCTGCACGTGACCACACGCATCTCGCACAAGATGTTTACATTGAAAAATACCTTAGGTCTGTATGTTACAGCGTAGAGGCAGCAGCCAACTGCTAGCCTGATAGTTACTCTACCCTTCTTCAAAGTTACAAAGGTATAAAAATAATTTTCCTCGTACACATGAATAAAAACGGTACTGTAATTAACAATCCTTCTGGGTCACTGTACATTATGTGAACATATTTTAACACTACTAATTTTAAAATTTAATTTTATGTATGTAAATTGCATCATACAACACATAATTTACAGCTGTATTTTTACTCAAATTGTCATATTATAAGGCAATAAAATTTTTATCATGTTCTACAGAGTTACCATATTTACTCGCGTAATTGCCACATATTTTTGACCAAATTTTAGGCCCAAAAAAATGAGGTGCGGCCATTATAAGGGGTTTTCAAAAAATTACCTTCTAAATTTTTTTTTTGGTGTAGAATATAACAAATGTACATTTTTTTCTATATTTACTCGTTCATAACGTGAACATTTCTTCTAAAATAAAGAAAAAGATTTTGTCTGTGTATAGTAAAATGGAAAAATTAAGACTAAAAAATCTTGTTAATCCATTCACGTGTGTCACTCAATGAAAATCGTTTAAAATTATCCCGCATAAGACGTTTACATTGTACAGTTCATTACCTGTACGCTATTATTCCCGTGAAGTAGTTTATAAACAAATCCGATTCACACTTAAAACGTTACAACTCTCCAGGCGCCGTTACGTTATCAACAGAGCATCATCAACCAGCGAGCGTGACTCATCGTGTCCGGCTTGGGCATGGATGTTGTGTTGTTCTTTTACCACCCACATCGGCTCTTGAAAACATCGTTGTTAAAGGGCAGTAAAACCTTCTCACCAATTTTTCTACATCACAATGCAAAGCAATGATTTTAAATTTTTCTTTTTAATGTCTGGGACAGTTTGTTTTGCAACCCTGAATTCATTGTACATACCGGAACAAAATAATTTTCCGTTTGTGTCATTATAACCCGTAGTTACCGTCATTCCACTAGCACAACATTGAAATGTTTATTTACGACACACGTGCGTGCCTGGCTCGCTCGGCGAAGAGGGAGGAAAGATAAAGAAGTGAGAGGTCGGCCTGCTGCGTTGCATCTTTACTCGCGCGTCGCACGCCTCGCTAGCAACATTTTACCACACGGAACTTGCCAGATATTTACTGTGGGATTATTAAAGGCTAAGTAGCGATGGACGACTTCGTTATAAACTTTAGTACCGTTCTAAAATACTATGTGATGAATTTAAATCCAGCAGAAACAATTTTTTATGTCTTTTAACCAAAAAATAATTAATTAAAAATTATTAAAATTTTTTAAAAATTCTGTCTGTGTTATCCAATGTCCGGGACATCGAGGTCCGAGTTATCGAGGGTTCACTGTACATGTATTTTGCAATGAAGAGAAAATAAAATCTTTACCAGTAAAATTAAGGACAATTTTTAATTTAGTTCGCACTCTTACATTTACTCAGTGTTACCAGTTAGTGTTTTGAATTTTTAAATTATGTCGTACACTCTGCTTCCAATTTAAGCAAATAAATTTTAATGAAGCCAAATATCATACTGCTTATTTTTACAGCATATAAGTGGTTCTGCCTCTGGAGCATAAAAGTGGTCATTTCGTCTCTGGAGCATAAAAGTGTTTGCTTCATATTGGTAGTGTATATTTTGTCTCAGGAGCATAAGTATGGTTGTTTTGTTAACTTTGAAGCTTCGAACCATTCTCGAAGGGAATATTCGGTACCGTAATATTTTATTCAACTTTGAATTTTCGAAGCTTCGCACACCCTAATATTTACAGTTATCACTCTGGGTTCAGGGCTGGGTCTTGTGTTGCCTCCCTATCACCGTACTGCAGAAGACAGTAGCGAACCACCGCAGCATCACCTCGCCTAGTCGGCATCTGAGTACGTTGTGGTTTTCATCACCTGATGCCCTCCGTGATTCTAAACCTTCCTTCGTGCAGAACATCCGTCATTATTTCTGCATGCTGTCTAGTAGTTGACCAATTGTTTTTTTTACTATATGATAGTTTTTAAAAGAATTTAGTATATAGTAGTTAATTTTTTTACGTTGCTAGTTTTACAGGTGTATACAGTAAAACCTCGTTAATTCAAAGTGCTTGGGACCGAAATTTTGGTACTTCAAATTAGCGAACTCCGAAGTTGTTGTTGTTGTTGTTGTTGTTGTTTTTTATTATTATTATAGGTACAAAGTTGGTGTTTTTGCACCCATTTTTACGGTAGTCTTCGAGAACTGTTAAGCATTTGAATTGAAAAAGGGAATAGTAGTATGAAGTAACTGGACCAAAAGAGTTTGTTGCATTTTTTTTGGTCGTCGTACGCTTGGTTTTTCGTGGCGAGCACTGTACTGCAAGTAATGCGCATCACGTCTACTAGGCTGTCAGCAACTCTACGCTTCCCCATCCCTGTTCCAGCTCTCGATGTCTGCCACGCGTTGCCTTTGCCACAGCATGTGATTGTTATTACTGCCGTATTTGCCGGCATATAAGACGACCCCGCACATAAGACGAGTAATTGTTTTAAGGTGCAAAATCTTGAAAAAAAAATTATTAATTTTGAAATACCCGGCAGAAAAAGAATTTTTACTTTGCCAAAAACATGAATATCTTGTTTAAATAATTGTAATGGATTTATTACCGTTTAATAGATATCATAGGAGACACAGAAACCAATAACATGGGCACTACTGCCCTCAGGGCGCCTAAGAGCCAAGGAAATGCACAGCGACGGTAACACGTGATCGGCGACAATGTCAGTTCTCGGCCGCGGGCTGCAGCAGCTGCTTGCAAAGTCATCGCATTCCTGTACGCTGTTGTCACCCGAGAGCAATGTGTTGGCGAGACAAAGGATCTCGGCACGCGCTCCAGATGTATCGATTGCCAAACGACGCTAGCTGCGATGCATGGTAAAAAAATGGTGCAGGGACACTTGTAAAACAAAAGTTAATCTTATATGTCTGCAAATGCGGTAATTTATAAATGCATGGTTTTGGATCTCTAAGAGGCGGAAGAATTTTACGGACATCTTGAAGAATTTTTTGCCCAAAACGGTAAGTTTTACCACCTTTCCCCCCCCCCCCCCAAAAAAAAAATTTAAATATTTTGCGCCGAGTCATTTTTACAAGTGCAAAGTGATTTTCTAGTAGCTTTTGGGAGGAATACGTGACGTTTTGCCAGTGAAATTATTTCATAAACAATGTAATACACCCAAAATAGTAATTATGACTAACCCTCCTCCCAAAAGACAATTTTTAAACATAATCGTCGAGTCATTTTCGCAAGTGCAAAGTTATTTTCCATTAGTTTTTCCAAGAAAAAATCAGATGCCATGTTAGTTAAATATTATTGTAAGTGATAAGATGATGAGTGATAAACCGCGACGGGCAGTGCAGCCAGCCGGACGGTTGCATGGCATCAGTGCAGTACACACAACATGGCAACGTAGCACAGGAGGCAGCAAGCAGACACTGCGACCTTGACTGCTATCTGTTCTCTCCTCCCACCAGTTGCCAATTACACGACACCAGCCGAACACGGGAAACAAACCTGTGCTTTTTTTGCCTGCTTGTCGTATTCTCCTAGAAGCTGCGTTGTTGACTGGCGACTTACGCCTGAAAGGGGGGAGGGAGGTAGAAGAGAACAAGGACTATACTCCGTCCACTCTAAGGTTGCAGCAGAGATATAAATTTCTAACGAAGTAAATCAAAGCAATTGAATTATGTCTTCATTCCTAACATTTTGATTGTGCCGTTACAAACTTTACTTGCATTTTTCAATAATTAAAATGACATTTATGCTGTGCAAAAATGTTATTGTCATTCACTTGACTGAATTAGCTGCAACCTTAGAATGGATAGGGTATAGGAGGCTCGTGGAGGATGACGCAACTCTGGCATCTGCTTGGTATGTGGCTAGTTAGGCGGGGGGGGGGGGGAGTGTTGATGCGCTACCTTCTTCCTCATCCTCTCCTTCACTCATTCTACCCGCTTCTCCCTGGCCAATGAAATACTCCAGACTCGTGGCACATGCGCACATGTCTTACCGTAACTGTATCTAGCTCACAGACAGTGCGGGAGGAAAGCACAAAAATCACGTGATCATCACATCACACAGCCACAGGCTGTCCTACGCTGTGCCGTTCCTGCCTTCCATTCTTCTTTTCTTCTCTCTTTGCGCGCATCACACACACACACATTCGAACTCGAGTGCCGTGCGCAAGCAGACAGCAAGGAAGCCTCAAGGTCAGCGGGACACGGGCAGGCGCGGTAACGGAAACAAAACCAGGGCTGTACAAAGCCACACGAGGCAGCATTATTCTTAGATTGTGCACGTTTTACTGAATTCTGTATCAAAATGACTTCGAATTACTAGGACTTCATCCCTGTTTGGGCCAGAAAAAAGCATCGAATTACAAACTAACCGAATTTCGAACTAACCAAACTCCATAGCATGTAAAATCCTATCCTCACGTTCGGGACCGAGCGATGGCTTCGATTTATATAGCATTTCGAATTAACCGAGTTCGAATTAACGAGGTTTTACTGTAGTATGTTGCTTAAGGTATTCACATTCCAATGTGGAGTGCCATGTTTTGTCACAAAATCTTTGCTACTGCTTAATTGTTTCACCAATAGTTTTAAGTGTTTATTTAAAATATACAGTAAAACCTCGTTAATTGCAAGCAGCGAAGCAGCTGCTGCAGCATTTGGCGTGCGGCCGGGAACTGACGATGTCGCCGGCCACGTGTTACCGTCGCTGTGCATTTCCTTGGCTCTTAGGCGCCCGGAGGGCAGTAGTGCCCATGTTATTGATTTCTGTCTCTCCTATGATATTTATAAAACGGTAATAAATGCGTTATAAATATTTAAACAAAATATTTATGTTTCTGGCAAAGGAAAAAAAATATTTTTCTGTCGGGAATTTCAAAATTAATAATTAAATATTTTTCAAGATTTTGTACCTTCAAAACAATGACTCGTCTTATGTGCGGGATCGTCGTATATGCCGGCAAATACGGCAGTAATAACTATCACACGTGTGGCAGACATCGAGCGCTGGAACAGGGTTGGGGAAGCGCAGAGTTGCCGACAGCCTAGTAGACGTGATGCGCGCTACTTGCAGTACAGTGCTTACCAAGAAAAACGCAGCGTACAACGACCAAGAAAAATGTAACAAACTTTTTGGTCCAATTATTTCATGCTACTATTCCCTTTTTCAATTCGAATGCTTAATAGTTCTTGAAAACTGCCGTAAATATGGGTGCAGAAACACCGACTTTGCACCTCTTTAAAAAAAAAAACACTTTGAAATTCGATAATTCAAAGTTATGTAATTCGAAGTACAAAATTTCGGTCCCGAGCACTTCGAATTAACGAGGTTTTACTGTATTTGGTATAATGGTCACAGGGTATTTTTTTCCCTCCATCATAACATACATGATACATAGCTGATGTGCTACGTATGAATGTTGGGTACTTGACTGTGGGCCATGTAGAAAGGGCAAGACCTTGACAGTCCCAGCAGGCTGGGTGACCAGACTAGCGCATGGCCAGTAAACTTGCAGAATATTGTTGGCAAGATGTTTAAAGCATCAATAGGCAGGTTTGTTGGTTGGTAAGCGCCGCAAAGTTTTACGCCGCGTATAATGCTCATACTTGATCATGTGTAGCGTAAATATTAAGTAAATATTAATTAATATATGAATTAATATATGGTAAAAAAATTCAAGTCTGTTTTTAGGTAAGAAAAGATATTCAATAAAAACTGAAAACAACTTACTTCGCATTGCAAGAAAAAAATTGTAAACTACGCACAAAACAACTCTTCAAGCCACCAACTCCTTGCCCTACTAGCCTACAGACTGATACTGCTCTCGTAAATACAGTAGCGAACACGGAAATAGCGAAAACACAGTTATAGCGAAGTCTTTTTGAGGAACCGTCAAAAAATCACAAAAAAATTCAATGAAAAATGTGAATTTTGAGAGTAGAAACATGTATGGTGAGTCGTGTGAAGCAGACTTGCAGCCAGATTCGTGGATATGTGAAGCAGGCTTGCAGCGAGATTCGTGGATATGTGAAGCAGGCTTGCGGTGACGTACGTGACCTTGTGAAGTGAGTCAGCCGGATGTATAGATTACCTCCACCCCTCGCGCCACCAACCCTCCCCCCACCACATGCCAGCCCGCTGGCACTGTCACGGGAAGTTATGATTTTGCCTGGACATCTCACTTCTCTCCCCAAAGTGGGTGTTGTTCTAAAAATAGAATTGCGCCTATTATTTCCCCCACCCCTTTTCAACCTTGTTGAGTTTCATATACAGCTTGCTTTTCTGATTTTATTTACAGATTACAATGTTGGATTTTGATATACGTACAGGCGAGCCCCGTAACTACGACATCGGCTACTATGACAGTATTCTCAATCCCAGCCAAAAATAAAATATATGTATATTTTTAAATAATTAGGATCTTCCGCTCAGCTCAGATGACGACACCTCTAATTGGTACAAGAACTGCAAGTTCTGACTGAATAACGGCGGACATATGCTGTTTCTTCACTAAGAATAATTGCCGCCGGCTGTGCTATACCTGGGTCTCACACACACACCATGCATACTGAAGAAATGTGTCTGGGAGATACAATAGCGCTGTCTCACTCACACACGCACCCACACAACTACTCGTGCTTATCTCTGCTTAGCTTGCTACAGCTCTTATTTTACTCTGTAGACCTTCAGCTTCTTGAGATAAGCAGCAAAGATGGCAGATGAGAGGACGCATTGGCGTTACGTCTCCTGTTAATGCATTTGCTGTTCTGATTCACTTTCATGCTCACACAGTCAGCCGTACGTGTTTTTATCTTTTAGTTTAATGGCTATTTCAACATTTACTGTAAACTAATTATAAATTATAATTTAACACACTAAACGTCCCATAAGCTGGAGCGAGAAGCAATAAATCTTTGCAGGTTGGCTGTTGCATTGTTGAAGTATCTTGCACACCGTCTTGAAGAGCGTGGGAACAAGAGTAAGTCACTTTTTTTGTCTTGGACCGAGTCTGCTGAAGGAGAAGAAAAAAAATTAAAAGTAAAAAAAATCACGTGTGGTTGGCCGTGTGTGCAAACGAGCATATCTAGATTTAGCACTGCTTTTCAATGAACTGTCTATCTAGATTTGGTAGCGCTCATGTAGATCAGAAATGTTTTCTGTCGGCACATTGCCGGAATAAAATCACAAACTTGTGACATTGCTCAAAGTCTATGCGTACACTGCGCGCACTTCTGTTACTACTACAGTAGAGTCTCGTTATAGCGAAATGTCACGGTTCTGTGTTCAAACTTAGCTATAGCCGAATGTGGCAGATTCTGACCCCAAAACCCAAAAATTGCATAAAAACTATCTTTAATCTTATTTAATTACAAAGTAGTACAATATTTTAAGGAAATATAGGTTTATTTAACAGGTAAGTATGCGCTGGTTACAATGATACTCAACAAGTATGGGTGCAACTATTTGCTAAGTCAAAATGGGCCAAAATCTCCACCGCGCCATGTAAGTATGGCTACTATCGCTGGGCCGCCTTTAACGGTGTCTCACCTTTGCAGGTGCGCGGCAAGAGTTCACGCGCCGGCGGTTAACATGATTACACTGCCGGCCGCTGCAGACCAATGTAATCAGTTTGACGAGTGTAGCAGTATATTTATTTATACATTTATTTATTTTAGCACACATGCTCTGAGATAATTCTGTGTGCCCTTTCACTCTGTGGCACGCGTCGAATAATTTGTGCGCATGCCCGAGACATATAAAGTCAGCTTGGATGGGTGAATGTAATTGTTCACTTGTCTGTTGGGCAGGC
The DNA here is from genome assembly GCA_003012365.1 of Medauroidea extradentata. Lineage (NCBI taxonomy): Eukaryota > Metazoa > Arthropoda > Insecta > Phasmatodea > Phasmatidae > Medauroidea > Medauroidea extradentata. The sequence goes on along the minus strand of PNEQ01089377.1, from coordinate 2,146 downwards.
AATTGTAGTGTTATTTGCCAGCAAAAATAAGCGACGCCAACATTGATAGTTGCTTTATTTTCGCGCACTAGTAGTGAACGGTGTTTAGAGGCGGCACGAAGTTACGTTCGAAGCCAATTAGCAGTAACAGAAGTGCGTGCACGTGTATGCATTGACATTGAGCAAGGTCACAACTTTGTGATTTTATTCCAGCAGTGTGCCAACAAAAAACATGTCTAACCTATGTGAGTGCTACCAAATCTAGATAGACAGTTAGTTGAAAAGCAATGCTAAAGCTAGACATGCTCGTTTTCACACATAGCCCACCACCCGTGTTTTTTTTTTTCCCCCGTCTCCTTCAGCTGCCCAAACAGATTTGTTCCAAGACAAAAAAATGTGTCTTACTCTTGTTCCCACGTTATTCCTGACGGTGTGTGCGATACTTTAACAATGCAATGGCCAGCCAGCAAGGATTAATTTATTGCTTCTCGCTCAAGTTTATGGGACGTTTAGTGTGTTAATTTATAATTAGTTTACAATAAATGTTGAAATTGCCGTTAAACTAAAAGACAAAAACACGTACGGCCAACTGTGTGAGCATGAAAGTGAATCAGAACAGCAAATGTTGACAGGAGACGGTAACGCCAATGCGTCCTCTCATCCACCATCCTTGCTGCTTATCTCAAGAAGCTGAATGTCTACGGAGTAAATATGAACTGTAGCAAGCTAAGCAGAGATAAGCACGAGTAGTTGTGTGGGTGCTGTGTGTGAGTGAGAGAGACAGCGCTATTGTATCTCCCAGAGGCATTTCTTCTGTATGGGTGGTGTGTGTGTGTGACTCAGGTATAGCACAGCCGGCGGCAATTATTCTTAGTGAAGAAACAGCATATGTCCGCCGTTATTCAGTCAGAACACGCAGTTCTTGTTCCAAATAGCCGTGTTATCATTTGAGCTGAGCGGAAGCTTTTTGGGAGCGCCTGACAACAGTGTGTCTGGCAGCGGAGCCTTCCTAGCTTTATCTCTCCCTCAACCCCCTCCCCCCATAACTTCCCCATTTTATCGCCGTTCCTTTGCATTTCTGAAAATTCTGGGCCTCTAATTATAGCTTAATTCTAATGAACATATTTTAAATAATCTTTCCTGTGCGCGATGTTAACTTTTTTCATTTTATTCCTTCAAAATTATTTTTAAAAAAAAAAATTTGTTTGGCTGGCATTGAGAATACTGTCGTAGTTGCGTTGTTGTAGTAGCTGATGGCGTCGTTGCGTGGCTCGACTGTACGTATATCAAAATCCAAAAATTTAATCCCAATTCGTAATTCAAAGTCGTAATCTAAAATCATAATCAAAAATTAAAATCAGAAACGCAAGCTGTGAAACTGAACACTGTTGAAAGCACAATTATAAACTATGGAAATGTAGCCAACGGTCACCTGGGTTGAAAAGGGGTGAGGGAAATAAAGGGCGCAATTATATTTTTAGAACAACGTGTGCTGAGTTTGGAGAGGGAAGCTATGTGTCCAGGCAGAAGCATGACTCACGTGACAGTGGCTTGGCGAGGGGAGGGGTGGCGGCACGAGGGTTGCATCTAGCTAACGAATACGTACTCACTTCACAAGGTCACGTACATTGCCGCAAGCCTGCTTGACATGGTCAAGAATCTTGCTGCAAGCCTGCTTCACACGACTCACCATACGTGTTTCTACTCATGAAATTCACATTTTTCATGGAATTTTTTTTTTTTTGCAATTTTTTGACGGTTCCTCAAAAAGACTTCGCTATAACCGTGTTTTCGCTATTTCCGTGTTCGCTATGACGGGATTCTACTGTAATTGGCTTCAAACTTCGTGCCGCCTCTAAACAAAGTTCACGACTAGAGCGCGAAAATGAAGCAACTACCAATGTTGGCATACTTATTTTTGCTGGCAAATAATTCTAGCATTACCTAACCAACAGACAAGTGAACAGTTATAGTCCATCTCACGTAAGAATTCCATTTTTTGACAGTTATGCTCACATTCATTTTTACTGCTGTTGCCATGGAATAAGCAGTATTTTCCTCTGCCACAAGTGATTTTTGCACAAACACACTCAACTAGTTTTCAGACTGCATTACATCAAAATAGAAAGTATTTTTCTGTAGAAATTTGTGCATGTTATTGTCTTCA
>PNEQ01089376.1:0-19966 GCA_003012365.1 Medauroidea extradentata | reverse complement strand
TAGCACCACGCAACTTTTTAAGTTTAATGTTCCGACCTTCCTTCTCAACTGCAGCCATTATCTCATCTTTTTTCTTTAAAATTGTCGACAAGCTTGATGTTGTAAGGCCATATTCCCTTGCAATATCTGCTTTAGACCCCTTGCCGTCCTCAATCTTCTTCAAGATCTCGTACTTCGTAGCGAGGTCCAAGGTCTTTCTATTACCGCTCATATTGTCAAATCACTTCAAAATTGCAATCAAAGTCCAAGAAAACTGCGTGGGTCGTCATCAATGCTAGCCAAAATCGTAATCCAAAAACTTACCAAAATCGAAATCCAAATAAAATAGCGTGAGGTTGTCACTAATAGTTGAGCACAATAGTATTAAGTTTAGCTAAAAATAGAATTACTCAAACCAAGCACAGTTGAAAGCACAATGACCTCAAAACATAATGGAAATATTGAAAAGGATGACATGTAAAAAAAGGGGAAATCCAGAAAGGGCGGGATTCTATTTTTAGAGCAATGCTTGTTGGCCGGCAGGGTTGAAGTGGGAGGGTGGCAGAAAGGCGCGCGCGGAGAGGTAGCAAGGCGGCGGAAGAAATGTGACACGTGCGCCGGAGCATGGAAGGGGGTGGGGGGAAGAGTGGGACACAAGTCGCGCCGCAAACTGATAACAAAAGTAAGTGGCATTAATCACCATCACTATAGTCCGTGCAAGCCTGGTTCACACAGGCAAGAAATTTTCGCAAGCCTGCTTCACATGATCTTTCTGTGCAAAAATTTTTAGTTTTTCATAAAATATTTAATAATTTTGTAATTTTTTGACGGTTTCTCAAAAATACCTCGCTATAATAGAGATCTCTCTATAAGTGAGCTCGCTGTAGCGAGATCCTACTATTGTATTATTGAATCGATAAGAACCATCTAGTCAAACAATTTCCAAATGTCTTTTCCACTTTCAAACATATCAATGTTAGATGATCAGTTCATAACTTGATTTCCTGACCCAAATTTAAATCTCTAAATGTTGTTAAAGCCCAAACTATAGCTCATGCTTCCTTCTCTGTTACTGTGTGATTTCATTCAGCTGGATTCAATGTTCTACATGCCATAGCTACAGTTTTCTCTTCTCCTTTCTCTTCTTCTTCAGCTCATTTACATCCTAATGCATATTCTAAAGCATCTGTGTACAAAAATAATTTTTCCCTTGTATGGTTTGGTGGATTACATGTTCAGACAAAAATATTTCCTTCAGTTGTTTAAAACGCAGTTTGTTCTGTTTCTGCATATTTCCACTTCTTATCCCTTTTGAGTAGGGTAGACAATGATATAGCAAGTTTTGCAATCTTGTCTGAATATTTCCTGTAAAATCCTAACACACCAAGGAATGTTCTTAGTTGTTTCACATTCTTAGGAAGTGGAAACTTAACTATGGCTTCTAGCTTCTCGGGTGCGGTTCGTATTCCTTCATGGGCGAGATGGAGATGTAACATCTTTCGGCGGTGGCAAGAGTGTCCCCATGAAGGACAGCCAGGAAAGTCCAGCCAATATATTTATTTTCCTTCTCTCGTCCTAACTACTTGATGTGCACACAGCTCTAATTATTCTATTTGAGACTTTATTTAATATACAATCACAACCTGTGCAAAATTAATTGAACAACGAAAATTGAAAACTTGTTAAAATATGTAATATTTAAATGTAAGTTAATTAATTAATTTTGTGTTGGGGGATCCCCTTGTTTAACTTATTTATTATGATATTCTTAAGGCATACGTGCTTTTCTTGATTTGTTAATGTACCGTATTGGTTAATCTACATACACCAAATACTCATTGTGCAAAGAATGTACTGTATTGTTATCTAATCAACTAATCAAGATATTAAAAAAAAATTCCTGAATTATTACTATTTTATTTACTAGACCTAACTAATTTCATAAAGTTTGATATACAAAGACTCTCATGCTCCTAAATTAAAAATAAAAATAATTTTGTGTATGGTATCTTAAATTAATAATATTTAATGTAAAGTGTTGGGAAAGGATGCTCGGCCCTTTCTCTGACCTGTAATAAGGAGCACCGATCAACAACTGGTTAGTACTGTTTTCCCCTTCCTTTGCTTGGCTGGCCTAGGAGCTGTCTTGATTGGTTTACCCTCCCTGGACCTCCTGGGTTGGTAGGTAAAGTTTGAGGGTATTTTTCCAAGCAGTACACTGGTCACGTGCCTAGTTATCGTCTCGTTCCAGGTTAGGTGATGGTTTAGTTTTACTTATCTGACACGAACACAATTATATGATAGGGACGAATAGCATGAAAACAATATTATCCATTTGCACAATGATTTATTACGTACTGAGTACAGTGTGCATGAATGAATTTTATGATATGTCAGTCCAATGTGTGGCAGTGGAAGGAAACCGTGCTCGTGCCTACATATGCTGTATGAGTTGAATACGGGGTTGTGCGGGGTGCTCCCACGACATTTGAAAATACAGCTCCCTATGGAGCAGAGAACCGATGGCCCCTGTGATGGACCAAGGTTTTGCTCGGAAAGCAGGCGTGGATGATGGATGCATGCTGCTGTCCCCAACTATGGAATCGTATGGTCGAACCTATCCCGAGGTACATAATGGTATGGTGATGGTTGGCACAATGACGATGATAGTGGTACTCGCTGATGACTGTGGCTGCACGCAAGAAATAAGATGCAACTCACGTGAACCATATGCAAAATGATGTAGATGTATGAAAGAATGCACAATGTCCCTTTGTTCACTCGACAATGCTGGTAATGGCGTCGTTGGTGATGAGCACGTGGTTTCACAAAACTGACCGTAAAATGTTACTGATGCTTGAAAATGATACGTAATCACATGGCTGAATGATACAAACATGCCTGGACACAGTTGACAATTAAAACACTGAATAATCTTCATCAACGTGCAGATGGCTGCAGATTACAAAGTCCCTAGCCACATGGCATGAACAAAGCGCACACACAGTTTTAAATTAAAGTATCATTTACAGTAATAATGATTAAATAAAGCGGAGTGGCACTTGCCGAGGGAACGCTTGGCGAAATTGTGTACGAAAAATGGTAATCCGGTGTATTAAGTAACTATGGTAACTTGCTTCAGTGAAACAACGATGGAGCGTACATGGACAGCGTCTTACCTCGCCAGAAGCATGGGACGAACTGCACATAGGAACATGGCCGCTGATGGCTCATGGTCTATCGCCGGGGCGTTCATTTCCGGCGCCACACACATGACTGTTCTCTACCGTTCCAGAAATGGTATTTTAAATGAATTGTTACGTTAAATGTAGAAAATTGGCACAAAATTAATTACACATTGCAAAAACAGGTTACATGTTGACTCTGGCATTGAAATCCCTTAGAATACGTTAATTATGATTTTAAATGTTCAAAATGAGTTGACCAAACCTCGGAACATTTCTGGGTGGCGGTTTGAATGTCCGCAGTGACCACTTCAAAAATGAAACACTAGCCGCACACAATCAATGACCCTGTGGAAAAGAAAAAAGAACACTATAACACTAAATAAATTAAATATTTCATAAGTCTGTGGTCATGCACATGCTTATTCCTATATGGGCTTACTGCTCCTGCTGGCCCTTGGCCGGCGTCAAGCTGAGCACCTTATTTCGTTTGTGTGTGAGTTTAATAGTGCAAAATGTGTGGACTTCGCAAAAGGTCAATCTTATCATCGTCAATATGTAATGCCTGTTCTTGCACATATTGGTGGACTGTCATGTTAGGTTACGAGTCCATGGAAATTAGCATCTTGAGCTAGCTCTGGTGCTATCACAAAGAATTTTGTTCAGAAACAGCACAAAATAAGTTCAAAGAGTAAACTGCAATATGACGTAGAACTTCAAGATGGTAGAAAGAAGAAGAGACAACTAGCTCCGCCAGATGAAAATGATGGCACTACATTAGAGGAGAAACCTGATATAAGCTACGAAGGCAAGAAAAGGATGGAGCAAGAAATTGTTGAAATGTTGCAGAATGAAGTCACAACTGCTGAGGACACAGATGATCTCCAAACAGGCTACACTGGGGCAGAACGACATGAAGGCCGATGCTTGGCGTAAGGCACGCAGATATCACATCGCTACTTCAAAGTTTGCTATTGTTTGCAAGAGAGCCGAAAGCACACTTTATGACAAGCTCGTCAAGGATATTATAGTACCGTCGATCCTTCTGACAAACGCGGTTGTTTACGGCCAACGTCACAAAGAGTCCGCGGAAAATCTGTACGAAGCCTGATACAAGGCCAATGTAGAATCATATGGCATCTTTGTACCACGTTGGTTGCCTTAGATTGGAGCCAGTCCTGATGGTTTGGTTCTGGAAGATGGCCTTGTGGTGGTAAAATATATTCCTTCCTTGGGCAAATATTCATTAGAATCGGCCCTTAACAACTCTGCTCTCCGTAAACACCTTCCAGTTCAGTATGTAAATTGAAAGGAGGCCAAATGCCAGCTGGAAGTGAAAAAGTCCCATAACTAGTACTACCGAATACAAGGTCAGTTTGCAGTTACTGCACAAGAATGGTGTGATCTCCGTTACCGGCCTGGGGATTTCTATTGATGCATGGAATTTATTGGACATCGGCATACACGCACAGAATTTAAATTTTATATAAATCTGACGACGTTGCACAGTCGTTTGGAACCATGGTTATAGGTCGAAGGTAAGGCGATGAAGAACTGCTATAATATTCTAGAAATCATACTAGGGGCAGCTGGTAGAATAGTTCTTTTTCGATGTGAAGTGTAAATATTAGAAGAATAGTGAGCGAAGCTGCAACGTGGTCCTTTACTATATGTTTTAATGTTATTACTCTTTCATTATTTACGAGTTTCCATGTAAACTGCTATTACAACAATATAATTCTTTATATAAAATATTTTTATAAAATGGTTCCTGATTACAGAATAGCTCCCTCCACCTACTAACATCGTTAATTAACCAGTACGCTTAAACAAACAAATCAGAGCAAAATATAGCGGCTTGTTACAAATTTGCTTTGCATACGTGCGTCCTTGAGGAGATGAAAATGAACTGCAAATAACCAACCAATGTAAAGCACAAAAATATATCAGTAGCTATTTTACTTGTAAACAGCATTCACAAAGGACTTATTTTCTCTAGCTGAACCTATATTAATGAAGTTTTACAGTAAAATGTATCTAGTATTATATCAAGCATTAGGTGTTTTCATAACTAAATTGCATAATAACATTTGCAACTACGTCAGAATTGTGCCACTAATATTTAACTTTGGTAATACACATCTCGGTAATAAAATTGACTCCATATTGTAAATATGTTCAGTAGTTTCAAACGTACTGGAATGTTGTCTTTATGTATTGGCAATTGTTTAAGAACATATTTTGCCTGACAGTATATTGAAACGTGGTGTTTCTTAAAAATCTTACAATAAAAAAAATATATTGATAGAGTGATGTTTTAATGAACTACTCTACATAACTTCCCCTCCCCCCAAATACGATTATTTTAGTACTATTAGCATTGTTTTTTATCGTAAACATTTATGGCATTGTATATACAAAATTGTGTAGGCCCGTAACTATGTTGTTTTTTTAAACTGCGAATTAGGGATTTTAAAAACAAAATAAATTTGACTCCAGCATTCATTTTTTCCAGAAATCAATTGCAAATCTGTTTTCAAACCCATATTACAATAACATTTTTGGCACTGATGTCAAATATGAAGTAAGTGCGAGATATTACAGTCGTGAAAAATAAAATCTGTCCAAATATTGATTGCAGTTGTTTTAATCAAAATCCTCTTCCTGTTATCACAAAGTGTGTCTTCCTCATGCATACTTGTAGCAAGCTTATATGAGAGGGAGTGGTGTCGCAGAGTATCAGCAAGTTTGACATCTTCTCCCCCTCCCTCTTAAACTGAACCCCCGCTGAGCATGAGCAGGTACGACACTCTTCCTTCAGTCACAACGGCACAAATAATCTTATTTATTGACGCAGTGACAGTGGTGCACTCTGTAAGTATGTGGTTGAACTCTTCGCTGAGTTTTCTGGGCCTCGTCGACTCAGTCAGAATTTCATAACCATCGTTTGTTCTTAAATTGTAATGCTCTTATCCTATGCATCATGAATATGTGCTTGCTTGACCACTTATCGTGCTTCAGTTTCAGTAGTATATGTAGACTGTGTGTGGTAGTTTTGTAAACAAAATACTGTAGTAGGCACTGTTCTTATGAACAATGTTAACCACAGCTTCTTCATTTACACGTTAGACTTAATAATTAAAGACTTACAAAATTAATGCAATTATATACTTAGTGTAATGTTCATTAGGCCTGTACAGGCCTACTTTAAAAGATATGTGTAAACTTGTTGTTTGAGTACAGTGATTATTTCTTTGCGGTAATATATTATATGTCTGTCTCAGTGTTGTAGGTGAGCTTCAAATATTTTCAATTTGCGACTTTTTCAATATAAAATGTGAACTTAACGTAACGTTGAGTTCTTTTTAGAGAGGAATTTATTAAAAAATCTCAGTGCTGTAATGGGCAACATGCCCATGTGATACATATTGTTGATATTGCAAGGGGTGTACTGTAACATAACTACGAGAGTATGTACTAATGTTTTTTTTACATAAAAATCGGTGTAGAACAGGTTATTTTTAATAAAAAGTAGAGATTTACGCCGAGATTATCATGTGACAGCAAAATGCTCCCGCATTGACCAGGTGTCACTGCCCTGGCATGGCTAGCTATGCCGGTGCCGGGTATATTGTTGTTGGCTGGCACATTGTCAAATACCGCTACAACTCGTACCATTAGCCTTATTCGGAGGAAATGGATTGCGATTTTATAAGAGCACAGTCGGATAACTTACTGCAAGTTGATACTGCAATGGTATTTAATTATTTCAACTCGAATTACTTTGACAGCGCAGAAGCATAAGAAGTTAAATTACAAATGTACGTATTGAAAGCCTTACACTTGCGATCTTTAGCAGTACATGCACAGCCTAAATAACAATCTATAGTTATAGTCAATACGTACAATTTTAATAATATAATCACATTTTAAGAATGTGATGGTAATCTATTTTCTTACTGAATAACTTTGGAGAACATTGTTGTTCCAAAATTGTTTGTAATTCCGTGTTGCCACACCATTATAATCTAGTTTCGCATAATAGTGTTTAGTAAGAAGTTGTAAAATATTTATAAACAAACATCAGTTTGTATTTTAATATTATTATTATTAATAATAATAAATTGTCTTTATTTTCATTGTGGCGAAGTTGAGGCATTGTCGCCTTCTCTTACACTTAACCTCAAACAGTAAGAATAAATTGGACTTAAAATTGTGTACATAATACATTATGATGATATTTGTTATGGTAATGTTACAAGAATGCCTGTAGTATTTCTACCATGATAACAGAAAGAAAAAAAAAATAAATGATGAAGTAATGGTGTGCATCTAAAAAAAACAATAGCAATAAGTTTACGTAGCTATGATCACGTGAACTAGACTACATCTAACATAAACTATTATTGAAATATATATATGTGTGTTTCGGCACGAAGCTAACCAAAATGCCAATGTTCTGTATCGAAAACGTTCAACACGCCGGCAGCCGAATGTGCGATTAACCAGACGCCATGTTGTCAACTGACTATCGCTAATTGTCACCAAGTCCACCAGAAGCGCTGCGTGGATGGCGCTCAGTTTAGATATATGCCGCCTATCGAGGTTCAAATGTTAAAACACAGTTCAAGTTCACACACATTACTTACAAATCACAACATACCGCCCACCAAAGCGCACAGTTACAAGTCTATTGGGACGGCAATGGGCAAAACTTAGCGACAGGACACCTTGCTGAGTCTTCACTTCAGCTACTCGGATCACTGATCTGGACCTGGAAAAGTCTTCAGAATCCTTCCTAATTTCCAGCAGAGTGGTGAAAGGTTGGCATCCTTTACGAGTACCAGAGTACCGACTGCAGTGTTTTCTCAAGTTCAAGCCTTGCCAGGACGTTGTTGAAGATGATTAAGATAGTCCTGGTGCCACCTCTTCCAGAATGATTGATGAGTTTGTTGAATAAGTTGCCAACGAGAGAGTCAATCAAGCTGGACATGCGACAGATCAGGTTCTAGAATCATGCCAGGGGGCCCAATGTCAGAGAATGACTTGGTGTCAAAGCAGACAATGTATTGGGGTCATTAGAAACTGCACACAATGGTCGCGACTTAAGGGTTGCCACAACTTGTGTCGTGAAGGTATACAACTCTTCGTACGTCAAAATCTGCGAGCCCACACACTTGATCAGAAGAGACTTGCTGATTTGACACCAGCCTCCCGCAGCACACCAAAATGTGAAGCTGAAGGAGGGTTGAAATGCCATGTAACTGGATGTTCTACTAGCATTTGAGCCAACAAGTCATGTGTGTGCTTCTTCGACATAAAGGTCTTCAATTCAGTGAGGAGGCGGTTGCCACCAACAAAAGTTAGTCCTGCAATCACTATACAGATCTGAGTACCGGTCACGGCGAGACATAAATCTGCGAAATGCTGCGATAAATGCATCTGTGGTGAGGTCAAATGCCAGCTCTAAGAGAATGGCTTTGGTATCAAAACACACATATATGTATCAAGGACCTTAGCCTTCCGTAATCGGGCCAATGTAATCTTAAAGGGTCCAGCATAGTTAACACACGTTTTGAGGAAGGGTTTTGCTTGTTGAACATGATCCACTGGAGAATACCCGTTGGTGGTTCCAGGGTTACAGGACGAAACTTGAAACAAAAGACACACTGTTTCATATGGTGACGGATAATGTTGCGTGCACCCATTATCCAAAACTATTGTTGAAGGACAGACTGAAGTAATGATGGTCTACAATGTAGCAGGTGTTCATGATAATGGTCTATCAGCAGCTCGGTGAAATGGTGGTGCTTGGGTAACAAAATTGGAGGCCTTTGGTCATATGGCACATCTGAAAGTTGTAGGTGTCCGCCCACCCTTAGAACCCCAGTAGAATCCAAGAATGGAGACAGCTTGCAAACTGGTCCTCTGCAATGCTTCTATATAGGCAACAAAGGCCTCAGACTGGCAATTCGCACCCATACATAAAAGTATTTATCGATGCGGGTGCTTCAAGTGACAACCCTGGTGCTCGTATTATTGCTTCAATGTTCAGTGACACAATAAGGCTCTTATTATTGTACCGCTTGTTTAAAAGTTCCCGAGCTACATCATAATTTTTCTCAGTGAGTGCAAGGCTTGGATCGCAGATAGGGCTTCAGCAAACAAAGAGGACTTCAAATATGACAGTCATTCCACATTCGTCAAATTGGTGTTTGTTGGTAACAAGGGCTACGAACAAGTTAGAAAAACTGATCCATTCGGTTGGTCTTCCGAGGAGATGAAGTACCCGCGCATGTGCTATGTGCAGTCTTGGTGGCCGAACCTTTGGATGTTACCAAATTGTTCATGCTGTTCCACTTAAACTCCGCTTGACCTTCGCAGGCAATTTCGTAGGCTAGGTGGTTATCCTCGAATCCCTTTCGTAGTTACGCAAGCATGTCGCAAAGAACAGTGGTTGTTTTCTGGTGTCCACAGAAACCTTCTTTGCTAGATCGGCAGCACATTGCAGCCTGTTTTCCGAACGTTCTAGACGTCATTTTAATGTATTGTTCTTACCTTACATCTTGAAATTTTCCAAGAGAGTTTTTCACATTTTCCCAAGATAATTTTTCGAGGACAACAGACCGTACGTCAATAGCGATTCGAAACACTTAAGAATCCTTGAGGTAAAAAAAAGCACGTACAACAAACTAATATCAGTCGTTGTCAAACACTGTCAAAAAACACATCCGTGACACACCGCACTAGCATCAATTTGTAAACAGTCATAGTATTTGTAACAAAGGTTCACAACTTGCGTAGTGGACGAACAAAGACCGCGAGCTATACACATAAATGAGCAGGCTGAAGAGAGTCTCACGTAGCTGTAACAAGGCAATACGAAGATGCGGTTCGTAAAATTATCTCGACCTGGAGGACCAAATGTTTCGGCACGAAACTAACCCAAATACCAATGTTCTGTATCGAAAACGTTCAACATGTCGGCAGCCGAAAGTGCGATTACCCCAACGCCATGTTGTCAGCTATCACTAATTGTCACCAAGTCCACCAGAAGCGCTGCGAGGATGGCGCTCAATTCAAATATATGCCTTCTGTCAAGGTTCAAATTTTAAAACACAGTTCAAGTTCACACACATTGTTTACAAATCACAACAATGTGTGTACATAAATATGCATATACAAGCATGTGTATGTATGTGTACATATGTATCTTCTTTCTTTCTTCGTCATGTCCGACTAAGGAGTGCAATTGAACTTATTTAGCTGATGTCATTGTCTTTTTCTTCTTCTCCTAAAATCTCTTCATCTTCTCATTGTGGCTTTCCTTGTGATCTTCTGACCAGGTTTTGTTGGTGTTAGAATTTGGGTGGTCTGCAAAGTGGTGATACACACACACACACACATATACACACATAACTATAATAAGTCAAACACACACAAGCATATTCTTATGCACACACACACACAGATCCACACACTCATATTGGCAGTTTAATGCAGTAATAAATAAACATATATGTAATACAATGTATATTATATAATATACATAACATATGTATTATATTATAAAACATGACATATATATGTACATATATGCAAACATACATTCATTACAGTCACATATTTCATAAGCTTATGGTTGACAGAAATAAAATATTACAAACAATATAGTTTTATAGAGAGGAAAAAAGCTAAAATAATCTGAGCTTCCTATTTTTAAGTAGCTTTCATTATAGGGAATTGTTCCATTGAAACTCTTAAAACCATTCTCAGTTAGCGAATTTACAGAGTTGACAAATTGTTTTGACATATTTTATTAAATGTATTAATTGATTTAGTATTCCTTGCCTCTTGTTGTAAAGAGTTCCAGATTTAAGTAGCTGTAACTGTGAAAGAGGAAGCAAAGAAAGATGTGTGTTTGGGAAGCAGAAGTTTTTGTTGATTTAAAATAACGTTTATTTAGAGTATGGGGTGACAAAAACCGACATAAAAGGTATTGAGGGTTATCTGTTAAGAAGAGTTTTTTGAGCGTTAAAATCTTATGAAAAATATGTTGATTCTTCATATCAAACCATGAAATTCTATTTCTGTATTCACTGACGTGGTCCAGTCTTTTAAGGTTAAAATTAAGGCGCACGCAATTATTTTGAATGAGTTGATGTCGCTGGGCTAAATCTTGATACAAGTCACTGAAAACTGTGTCAGCGTAGTCAAGGCGTGAAATAATTAATGATTCTGTTAAAGTTTTCATTAAATTAGTAGGTAAGTTTTTTTAAATCTTCTTAACGAATTAACGAATGCAGGGTTTGATTTGTTTGTTTGCATAGGTAGGTGACATGTTCGCGCCACGTTAAAGTTTCATTAAAATAAATGCCTAAGTTTTTGACTGATTTCTAAATGGAATTGGCTCACCATTAAGAATGATTTTCAGGGCTCTAGCGATGTTTGACGATTTGAGAAGTTATAATGCATTGTGTTTTCTTTGGGTTTAATTTTAGTCCATGCTTTATTGACGACTCATAAATGTTTCATAGTACACGATTCATTACATCAATAGATAATGTTATATTACCTGGATGTACTGGGAGATAGATTTGGAAATCATCTGCATAGAAATGGTATTTACAATATAATAGTTGCTTTGGTAGGTCATTAATAAAAATAGAGAACAATAACGGACCCAGTACATAACCGTGGGGAACTCGTTTTTCTACTTGCACAATTGGTGTGATATGTTTTTGTATTAAGTGCACTACACTACGTACAGGAAATAGGCCTACGAAGTTGTGTGTCATCGTGACGATCAGTGGCACGGCTTGTAATGATGGTACTGCTCTAGCAACAGTGGCGGGCTGAGTTTGAAAGTTAGACTGAATAGTAATCTGAATGGCTGCGAGATGACTGTCGACAGTCTCCATAAAAAGGTAGTCCGCTACTACCAGCACTTGTGACGGCTCGAGGAGTGTTTGTAGAATATTAGGCCTAATGTGTCCCTCAGCATGTAGACGAAGTTACTGTACAGTGTAATACAGTACACTGTAATATACTATATAGAAGGTGTTAAGCTGCAAGCTGGTATGTTGAAACAATGCAGTTTCCCACATACAGCAAACTTGTATGTCACTGTTGCCTGCCCTGATATACGAGATTGCACTTCAGCACTATTGATATGCGTCTATCATAAGTGGATTTAAAAACATTTGATTGAATAACTGTTTTAAATTAATATTTTAAAAAACCTGGAATGTTAAATTGCAAGTGCAAAGTAAAATTACTATTTCTTATTACAAATCTCATAATTATTAAACATAAATCACATTCTAACTAACAACAGTAGTAAAAATAATTTATGCTTCTAATAACATAGTTTATGCACATCAATAATTTATTAAGTTATTACAATATATGCACTGATGTTTTTACGACATGCATGATTTCAAAATAAAGAAATAATTTGTTGCTTTTTAAATTTTTATTGGATAAGATTAAATTACAAGTAAAATGTTGTTTGCAGCTCAAGTAAGGAAAGCTATGGAGATTCAGCTGTAGGGTATGTGAAGCTGAAGAGAGAAAGCAATTTATGCACTGTTATTGGTAGAATCTGTCCCGAACATAAATTATACAAAAAAATGATACACAGTAAAGGTTCTCATTAATGAAGAACATAGACGTGTAAACTGTGTAGAATGTGAAGACTTAGTGGGTTCAGGTAATTAAATACCTTTAAACAATAACTTTTTTTAAAGTATGGGGATATTATTACTCAGGCCACAGTTTGTGGTTTAATATTGTGGTGTGCCGTTTGCGTGGGAGTGGCATGAACTGTACTGCAACATTGATATATTAACAGGAGGCTGTAAACATGCTGTAGTTTTTATTATGTGGTTGCATCGCACGAGTGAACAACCTAAGATAAGATCATAAGTTTTTCTTTGTCTTTTCAAAGAACTAAGTTACATTGTAAAAATATTTCTTAGGCCATGAACAATTTTACAGTAACGGCTAATATTTAGGCCTATGTTCACAAATATTTCTCACAAAAGCCATAGCATTACGTAGGCAATTGAAATGGTTTAGGTGTGGTATGCTACAAAATCGATAGGCACAGTTACTGTTTTATAAATACTATTGAATATGTTCAAATGAGAATTAGCATCTTGGTAGTGTTGTATTTATTACACATAATGTGTTTTTCACAGCCGCGCATCAGTATTATGAAGAATCAGTAATAAACCGTAGGCTAAGCAGCTTATAGGAGGGCCAAATATGCTTTTGCCTATATGGTAAATTAAGATGATTATTTTATTATTTGGTGTTCTAGAAAAATCATAGTGATTTTTGCTAATGATCACGAAACTATAGGATTAACAATAACACAACCAGAAAAATTCACAATAAAGATGCAGGTGTAATTTTACCCTTGGACACATTATAATAAAAATAACACAGGTATTTTAACATTCGTACTTATATTGAAGTGGTCTTCACAAACGTAAACTCAGGATTTTTCTGAGACATCACTGTAATCTCGCCCGATTGTTCTGAACCATTTTTTCCTCCCGTCCAAGTCCTTTGGCACATGAATGTTAACACATTATCTGTTGAATTGTTAGACGTATTCTTGCACGTGACACAATGCACCATTTACAGTTTCTTGGAGTCATTGATTTTCTGTGATTCCCCGTATTTGTATCCATTTTCTGCACTAGGTGTGATAAGTAAACATAGTCTATTGAATACGCAGAGTGGACTGAATCGTGCTCATGCCGGTAGTGATTTCTCAACAGCATTGGCCGAAGTGAGTTTTAGCGGGCGTTTAAATTGTGCTAATTTCGTTGTGCTGTAACTTTCTTATGATTAATTTTACAGCCGTAAGACTTTGCACATATGATATTGGTACAAAAACGATTGAAAACAGCATTTACAAATAATATTTATGTTGCCCATTCTGTTATAAAATCTTTTCAGGCACCAAAATACAAAATAAATTATTTGAAAAAAGGTTATAAAATGAGGTTATGTTTCCGTAGCTAGATTTTTTACTTTGTATTTTTCTGTTCCGTTCCATGTACTTTTAGGCCTTTTAATTTTTTTTCAAATACCTTTGTATCTTCAATAAATATGTGGTTTAAATATTGACGTGAAGGAAGGTCTCTCGTACATAACTTATTCCATATACAATAAATCAGTACTTACGTGTTTAAGAAATCAGACTTGATGAAGTACTGCTTATGTTTGTGTGATGTGCACGTGTATGTAAGCAATGCTTATTTGATTATGAATATTTGTAAATCAAGTGAAACGTTTTTGGCTGTGAATACATACTAAGCATTGCTTGAATCTGTCACAATAAGCAATACTTATGTTCGGCAGTGAACTGTAGGAGATGGAATAACGAGATGTTGTATACCAGGAGTCTGTCGCAGGGACAACGTAGTGGTTATCTAGGGCAAGCCTAATTGTGGAGTGTCATCCAGTGTATTTTCACAGGTTGTTTAACAAACACTCATAGCTTAGTTGGTGTAGTTTGGCTCATCTGACATTACAGCTGGGGTAATAGAAAGTCTTCAATAGGCCAAAGATTTACAAATCTTGAGATCAGTATATAGTTTCCATATGCTTCAGCAAACAAATGAGGTGTTACCAAACTGTTCTTGCTGTACATCAGTTCAAATATTTTGTAACTGCCCGTTGATGATACTGTATGGTTCTGGAGGGTCATGGAAAGATACACCAAATAGTTGAAGACTGTGGATGTAATGTGGAAGAAAGTAAAGTACCACTTATCCGTTATCCTTTTCAATTCACGAAACTTAAATGTTATTGTTAGATTAATGTACATCTACCAGTCCAACTTTCTTTAGGTGTGGGTTTATAAGTTTTTCTATGTGTAGGATCGATATAAGAAAATTTTCTCTAGTCATCCGCCCTGATTCATGGGCTCTTTTTAAAATGCTGGTGGACACACCATCACGTAGTTTATATTTTTTAATTCTTCCGCGCAAATATCAAAACTGGTATAATATAGTTGCCAGTAAAAAGAATATGAACCGTACGTTGGACGTACTGACATTGTTAATTACTTGTGACTGCCCCAGCATGTTTTCTTCTTTTAGTAGCAAATATCTTTGGATGTTTCTGCGTTGTTGACAGTTCCAATTCATTAACATTACAAATTATTGTGGGCTGAATATCATGTTTAGTAATTGCACAATCGAATGTTTCGGTGGTTATTTGTGGGTTGTCGACGACTGGAGCATGAGCTTCTTGTGTTGCTCCAGGATGTCTTAATCCTGTGTCTGGATGTTACTTGCTGAAGCCTCGTAGCCAGTAGAATTCTGCCATTTCATTCATGGAACTAAACTTACTTTTGTACAGTTCTGTATTTCTCAGCTACAACAGTTGATGCTAATCATCGTACTTCATTGCAGGTGAACCAAGAAAGTCTTGTCTCCAACAACTTAAAATACTTTTTAAGTCCTTGGTCCTTATCAAACTCAGATGTGGGCTGGTATCTGTCAAAGTATTTCTGAAACCCAGAACTTGTTTATTCTTGTTCGTCCCTTTTCGTCACAAGATAACATGTGAAATATCTAAGTTTTTGATGGTTTTAAGGTATCCCAGTTCTGTTTTGTTAAAAGCATTTAGGATGCGTTTGCATTTTAACATCTTCTCACGACTATCAATCTGTTTTGTGCTTGTATTTACCAACTATATTACCGTAAACAAGAAGTTACTAGCATAACTGATAAGCCTACTTTCCTCAATGTGGGTACAAAATACCCTGAAAGTTAAAATTGTTTTAGTAAAACTAGGAATATTAAATAATAATATTATTTTAGTAGGGCTGTGTGAAGCGGCCTTTTTCAGCTTGAATCAAATGCAAAGCAAATATTGTAAATATTCTCTAATTCGAATCAAACTTAGAATAATTTTTCAAGTTGTAGTGCCAGTACTACCACATGACTTGCAACACAAATATTTTGATTCCAAGTACAGTACTGTCACCCTTGAATAGTTTCTTTCTAATATTATCTCCCATACAAGGCACTTCAAGCATTATTAAAAAATTTTAATTTTTGAATGACGAAAATATTTTAAGAAAGTTCCACTACACATTTTTTGGATCTTCAATACAAGGTGGGTGCGATGCCTCTACCCCGACCAAATTTGGTATAGATTAGGTACCTTTGCTCAAACAAAGCTATATCAATTAGTAAAATATGAAACACGGTAAAGCTGATGGGAACACATTTTTTACTTCCTAATATTTTCGTTAATAACAAATAAACGTAGCTAGTTGGCCTACATATTTTTATTTATATAGCATTCAAATAACACATTCTACGCAACGTCTTACGCGCTTTTAGCTTCTAACAGATTCACAAATACTGTATAAAGAATACAGCTTGCCTGTTGGAATTTTGTATTCCGTTTTGCATTTGTTGCAGTTGGCAACTTTTCCATCACTCAGTTTTGTAAAATAATTCCACACTTCACTGCGGGATCTCTTAGCGGTTTCGTTTGAATACATTTTAGGTTTATTTTGCAAAAATTTGAGGTTAATGAGTGCAGTTACGTGGAATGCAACTTAAGACAACCTCAAAGCAAGTAGCATTCTGTGAAATGTAATGGTTGGCAACCACTGCACTTTCCAAACTCAAATTTAGAGAAAAAAAAAGTGTGATGTATATCTGCAAAACTGCTATATTTCTTTGCAAATTATTTCTGTGTGCACGTTACTGCACAACTGACTGGCGTAGTTGGCTTGTTGGCAGCATCGTAAAATGGCAGCAATATTGCTGTGGTAACCAAACGTTAGAAAATGTAAATAAAATTGCAGGCATAATGTGGTGTATTTTATGTCTAGTTGATGGAATTGCTTGAATAAATAACGATTTTGTGATGAATATCTGTACTGGTCACGGCATTCATATTTGCTACTAATCCTTAGAATGTTTTCCTGAGTTTTTTTTAGCAGAAATGATGCACATTTCATTAATACGTTACTGGAGTCTTCTAAATGGCAAATTTAAAACAATTTTTTTTCAAAGCTTCTGGAAATTTTTGAGTCTTATTTTTTGACCGAATCAAATACGAATCATGGAAATATTCGCTTTGACTTCAAAAATTTCAAAGTTTCGCACGGTAAACGAAATACCCTAAATTCAAGTCAGCTTTGTATGTAGTATATGTGTATCAAGATTTATGAAATTCTGGAAAATGTTTCCTGAGATATGTAATTATATGCTATAAATATAAAAATGGCCACCATTTTGCAAAGATGAACGTAGTGTGAGAAATGTGTAAAAGTGAAGTCAGGTTACTATGTTCTATGTGTGTACAAAGTTTGATGAAATTTGGTCCTCTGGTTTAAAAGTTTAAGGGGATACGCACAAACACACATGCATGATGGCACGCACGGACATGCACGGATGCGTGGACGCGATCTTGGGAGGAATAGGGGCAACAACACATACACAGAGGAAGGTGATCTCATATGCTGACTTTTTACTTGGGAAAGTTGGCTGGAATACACCATCATCACTGGTAACTGCATCATTACACAAGTTGTTGTAGTTTCGGTGTGAGGCTTTCCTAGGTAGAGTTTGTAACATGCAAGCTTATAGCCACAGATCTTTATATTTAGATGTTTGAACATTCTGCAGTGACAGAAATTAAGTTAATTTAATTTGCTAGAGTAGTCTGGGAAGTTTGAGATACATTTAGTTAATGAAGATTCTGTTGCTGAGGAATGAAGAAACAATTGCCAAATGGAAAAATGTCTAAAAAACATTGTCTCTATATTTCAATAAATTTAATTTGAAACTAAACTTAAAGTCAATACATTTAAATTAAACCATGTGAAAAAATAAGATACATATATTATATACATAATGCAGTGATATAGTGTCAGTATTTTAAGACTTCATGATTTTGAATACTCAGTCTATCGAAAAATTATTTAATAAACAATGAAATTGTAGTAAAATATTAAAATTCAATATGTAGCTAGGTAACATGGGCACACAGTTGGACTGCTTCTGTTCACAGTGAAATGTAAATGTTACATTGTTTGTCAAAATTTCTTGAATAATTTTTCTGAGAAATTATGACTTTGTACAGTACAGTAGAACACCGATTTAATGAAACTTCACAGTGCCTGAGAATGACCCTGAAAAATAGTTTCCGAGTAATTTTGACCTCCTAAAACCCAATAAAAGTGTTTAAAGAACATGTTAACTGTTAAGTGATTAATTTAGCAATAAAATTGAACATGATAATTTTATTGTGACTTGGTGGTACAGATGAATGCGAGCGGCGTAATCGAGATGACACCAAGTACTTTGGAGAGCGGCAGTTCCGGGCAAAAGTTGAGTTCATCGTCGCAGGCACGCAAGCCAGTAGGTGCAGTGACGCCACCCAAGAGCATGGACAAGTATACGCGGCTGGCTGAGTCACGTTCAGTCACTCCATCACCCCCTCCCTTGCACGTGCAGCAGTCGGAGCAGTCTTTCCCCGAACACGCCATCCTGACGCCGAGCATACCTGTACACTGCACCGAGTCTTCTTCTTCTACCAAGGGGCTGCGAAGTGCGCTGCGACCCAAACTGCTGAACGTGCCTTCGTTGCTGGCGGGACGTAGAGGCCAACTTGGCAGTCCACACCCGGCACGCTCAACCACGCCGTCACCTTGCGAGCTGGTGCCCATCTACGAAGCAGAGAGCCCTGATGAGCTAGCCCTGGTGGACGCAGCGCACAGCTATAACTGTCGGCTGGTGAAGCGCACGCCGCAGTCTGTGTCCGTCTACGTGCCAGGTGAGACATAATGCTGCCCTGCGCTCGGGCCAGAGTCACTTCACTTAGGTTTCATAGCTATTTGTTTAGTTTACTGTCATGTAACCAGGTACTGTATTACTTTCCGTCAATGAATACCCTTGGAGATGTTTAACACTGCTCCGCAGAATTACGTTCTATGTGATTGTTCTTGACCAGATATTCTTCAGGGAGTCCCAACAACTGTGTACACCCTGGTCCTTATCCTACAAGACATTGCGGTTCCTTGTAATGAAGAATGTTCGAGGCCATTCTCAGGAACCGTAGTAAAATATCATAATATTTTTTGAAAAATATTCTTTAAATCCTAGGAAAAATTTGAAAAATCACAGTAAACTTTATTGAAAATATGTTAAATAGTCAACAGATTTGAAATACATTGGTTTTAGGGTTAGTACTGCAAGGAGCAAACCTTGTGGTGAGGTGAGAGGAACAACCCTTTAACAGCAAGATCTTAAGAGCCAATGAGAGTGAAGTGAGGTGAAGAGACTAGACAACGTCCATGCCCAAGCAGGTATTTGAACGTAGGACCTCTCGCACCGTAGACAGACGCCTGACTGACTATGCTACTGAGGCAGGCTACAACGGTTGTGGTATCTGAAATGCGTAGTGCTGGGGAAACATACCACCAGCACTGCCACAGCACACACTCGGTACGGCTAGGACGTATTCACTCTGTTACACAAATATGTTCATGTGTTGCTTTCTCTCTTCTCCCCGTGTGTAATAGTGCTACAGCACACACTCAGTACGGCTAGGACAAGTCCACTCTGTTACACAAATATGTTCATGTGTTGCTTTCTCTCCTCTCCCCCTGTGTAATCATGCCACAGCACACACTCGGTACGGCTAGGACGTGTTCACTCTGTTACACAAATATGTTCATGTGTTGCTTTCTCTTTTCTCCCCGTGTGTAATCATGCCACAGCACACACTCGGTACGGCTAGGACGTGTTCACTCT
>PNEQ01089375.1:0-19964 GCA_003012365.1 Medauroidea extradentata | reverse complement strand
ACCAACGAATAGAAAATTTCCCAACAACGTTACAAATTAACTGCCAATGACAACCACAAGCATAAACACAATTTTTTAGATGTAGACATTTAAGGCAAAAGCCGAAAATTCAAGGCTTTTCCATGGTTTTCACGAGTCATTGTAAATTCACGGCCTTTTCACGGTTTCCCGAAATTCACGAGAGGGTGGCCACCCTGATTAAGAAAGGTCAAAAAATGTTGAACCAGTAAATATCAAAATTTCACATTACACAACATAATAATCACAGATTATTCTGTGGTATTTAGTTCGAAAATTACAGTGTTAAATTATAGCTGAGTGCTTGGCACTTTGTGATGGGATGACCAGGATGGAATGAGGTCATTCCCACCATGCTGCTTGGTCAAACATAGGGTTCTTTCTGTAAGCCCGAGATACACAGAGAACCAAAGAGGAATTTCCCTGCCCTCCCTGCTAAAATGTTTGTTCTTTTGGTTGTATACTGTAAATTTGTAATTCTGTGTTGTATAAGCATTGACCAGTGTGTCATCTGGCAGCACTCCATCAAACTATTTAAATAAATAAATAAATAAACAATGACTCATTTACGTAACTGTGCAAAATTTTTGTAGTCATGTGATTTTTTTTTTCAACTATTTTTTGCCTACTGTGTTTTCAAAACTTATCATTCAGGCATAAAGGAAACACGCTGCTCAGGTAACAAACTTTACCATGTTCCTATAGGAGAAGCTGCAACTAACACCTGGTGTCTAGCTAAACTGGTTCACAAATTTTCTGTACAACTGCTCTATCAAGTCATATATACTTTAATAAGAGTTTAATCTTCAAAATTGTTTCTATTTACACCTATATATCAGAACTATTCGGTGGAAGCAACGTATCAACTGAGAAAATATAGTTGAGTTTTTTTTTTTAAATGTAATAATGTTGTATACCACCAATTTTGTACAATTATTTAAACTAAGTTTTTGTTTTCTGTGTTTCCCTTTTGACACCATGCTGTCCCTGAGATCAATAGAATGAACGTAATTTTGACGTAACTCAGCTATTGGACCCAACTGAGTCAGGAGCAGAGATCTCAAGATATATAGGATATCGCCGGTCTGCCTCAGGAGGGTGTCAATTGCTTACTTTCTTCACTCTGTGTTCGAGTCAGAAGCACATCTCAAGCATTCATATTCAAGCACATGTGAAAAGAAAGAGACTATTATTTTGAAATATTTGCTTGGCTCCACAAACCAGTACAATACATATTGTTACAAGTGGAGCCGAGTGTAGCTACCTTACATAACACAACAGCTGCATATTTGAGGCCAAGAAATAGGACAGTGGAATGCTGACTTCAGTCTCATTTACAAATTTTTATACAATAGTGCAATACTTTACCTTATTGTGTTTTGCTACTGTGAAACCTACAAATCAGCGTCTCAACATCAGTAATCAAAGCAGGACTCCACCCCTCAGCAAACAAAGCGAGACTCTACCCACAAACCTCCATTTTGACCAGAACCACCTTTTTGACCAATCACTATAGAGTGGTGAAATGACATACGAAGGGGGGGAGGGGGTTATAAGTGTAGATAGAGCTCTGAACATGAGGGGACACAGTCGGCGAGCGAGAAGTGAACAGGACCTCTCCCTGGGCAGCGAGCAGTCGTGGTTTCAAAGCTAGATGAGTCCCTTTCCATAAACCCTTACTACTTCTCTCTTCCTATACTCTTCCCTCGCCTGATGTCATTCTACTGTGCCGTTTAACAAGAGTTGAGTTTGTATTCTCTCTATCTATCGTTTCAACTGTCCCTAGGCATGAGCCTAAGCTAGGGCTTAGTTAAAAAAAAGAGCTAGCTCTCTCTCTCTCTCTCTATATATATATACATACACACACACACACACACAGGGTGTCCGTACTTAACGTTTAAAACTCTCTGTAGTGACGTAGAGGACATTCAGACAAGTATTTTTTATATAGGATAATTGGGGAGTAATCGCATGGGAAATTCCTTAAATTTGGTGACGAAGATTTAATATGATGTCACACCCGCGTCACGCCCTAGTCGTCATTTAGCAGCACCAAATATGGTGCATGTACAATCGCAGTGGTTCCCCTCCATTATGTCATCATGGCTCAGTGCATGTTTTGAAGTCAGCCTTCCGGAGTTCAAGTCGTGGTCCCTTCAAAATTTCATGTGTTATTGTGATGGAATGTGATTTTATGTATGGTATGTTTGCAAAGCCCTGCATTGTGGTCTCATTGTTTTAGTTGTGCAAAGAAACGACGCTTTTACGTTTCATATCAAAATAAGGTGTTGGTTCGTGTAACGTTTGTTTACTTCTTTCATGAATTGTACAGAAATTTTAAAGGCTGTTGTAAAAAAGAAAAAGATGAAGTGTAAACATCTGTAATGTTTTTATATCAATTATTAAACAATAACACTTCCACAGCCAACATTAGGCCACGTCTGAACAACTCAGTTTCAACTACCATAACATAAATAAAAATTTTCCCAAACTGAAAAGTAAATGTCTGTCTCGCGATTATTTATAATTGCTCAAAGGTAGCACCAAGTTAGCAGCAATGCAGACGTTGCAACGCTAAACCATTGATTGACGTACGTGGGCAAAAATGCCTTGCTGTTGTTGGATTTCCAATGCTGCGGAGGCAATGCGGGCAACAAGATCTTCTTCGTCTTCTACAGGGGTTTTGTACACTAATTCCTTCATAGCGCCCCAGAAGAAAAAATCCAAGGGATTGATATCAGGTGACCTCGCAGGCCAGGGAACTGGACCGAAACGCCCGATCAACCGTCCAGGGTACATAAGGTTCAGGTGGTTTCGTACCAGTATTGCTCTATGTGCCGGCGCCCCGTCGTGTTGTAGCCACATGGTTGCTCGCACCTCGAGAGGAACATCTTCAAGCAGCTCCGGTATGACGTCTCTTAATAACACGAGGTAGTTAGGACCCGTTAGTCTCTCTGGTAAAATGTAGGGACCTAGTAAATGATCTCCTAAAATACCTGCCCAGACATTAACTTTAAACTTTTCTTGTCGGCCACGTTCGTACGCACTATGCGGATTGTTCACAGCCCAATGAATATTATTTTTGGAATTGAAAATGCCATTTTCATTGAAGTTGGATTCGTCAGTAAACAATACCAGTGAGGGGAACTCAGGTTTTTGAAGAGATTCTTCGTGAAATCGCTCGCAGAAGTGGACCCGAAGGGGGTAGTCCCTTGGGTTAAGCTTCTGAACTGTGGTTTTGTGATACGCCTTGTATCCATTGCCCTTCAATACCGACCAGACAGCCGTTTTCGAAATACCTAATTGTCCAGCGATGCGACGGGTGCTGGTGCAAGAGTCGTTATCGATCCGCTGGAACACAGTCTCCTGGACCACATTGGGGAGAGGTTGGCGAGCCCCACATTCTCGATGAGCCTAAGGAAATGTTATGTAAATGAGGTTTTCTTTGTCCGACATAACGGCACGTTTGGATACAAAACATCGTTACGTGTTTACTTACTTGCACAGAGCCAGTTTCACGTAGTCGACGATCGACAGTCGAAAAATAGACATGGCTCGGTAAAACACGCTGCGGAAATCTTTCTGCATACAGACGCCGAGCTGCGAGCACATCTGAATTTGCAGCACCAAAACACAAATGCATATCTGCCTGTGCATTGAAAGTAAACCTGTTCATTTTTGTGGTAGCACTATGACCAACAAAGCTTTCGCTGTACAGTTGATTCACAGTTGCACTACTAATTGCACTACTGACAACACCAAACAAAGATGCAAACACACACACGCCCACACAGAACTGCATTCGACTGCCACCTCTCTTTCCTTGTTCGTGTGAGTCAAGGCTACCACACTGTCTTCTAAAGAACAAGAACAAAATGGGAATAAGAACAATGGATGGGACCAAGATTCGAACCCTGAAGGCTGACTTCAAAACATGCACTGAGCCATGCTGACATCATGAAGATGTGGGGAACCGTTGCAATTGTACCTGCGCGATATTTTGAGCTGCTGACGACTACGACGTGACACAGGTGTGACATCATATTAAATCTTCGTCACCAAATTTAAGGCATTTCCCGTCCGATTACCCCCAAGTGTCCTATATAAAAAATACTTGTCTGAATGTCCTCTACGTCACTACAGAGAGTTTTAAACGTTAAGCGCGGACATCCTGCATATATCTCAAAACGTAGGATATATAACAATACACACAGTTACCACGTGCCATACTGCAAATACCACCTTCAGTGTTCTTAGGTTTGCGCTTCACAGAAACGATAAAATCACTGTGCTGACAGCGACATTTTAAGTTTATATTCATTTCTGGTAACGAAAACTATGCCACGAAAAATGGTGTGCATGGGGGAATCAACTAAAATAAAAAGTTTCAGTGAAGAAGATTTACAAAGTTAAGGCAATTAGTTACAGTAAGCAAAGTAAGAATCCCCCTCGCTTGCTAACACAACCGGCTGCGCTGAACATTGACAACTGGGACGAGTGTTGCTCTCGCTGGCCACACGTCGCATGCGTGGACAGCACTAGCATCACATAATGGTCAAATGCTAATTTAAAAATGTAATGAAACAACTAAAGTTGACATGTACTTGGCCTAGACTTTATATGCAAATAAATAAGAACAAGAACCATGATTATTAATTACATTTCTAATTAAACTACTCAGAATGCACAAAAAAATCTATACAGATCCTAAGACTGCTGCCCTGACACTGATTATTACTTTGCCTGCACATACAGTGTACACACATGCAAACACAGTCCTTGTAGTAATATACAGCATGACAACGATGTACATGAGTTGGCCCTGCTTGGCCTAGACTTGCTGTAAGTTGTCTAGTTCGTGCGCTGTGATATAAAAAGGGAATGTGCAGCAGCCCACCATCTTTAACACTGTCTATTGCACTTCACTCACACTCTACCGCCGGTTAGTGTTTTGAGGCTAGTTATGAATACTAGCGACGATAACACACAGGTGCTCAGGCATTTTTCTATGCTGTTTTCAATAATTGAAGAGCAGGCCGTCACTCTGTTCAGTTTTGTGGATCTACGAACATGATATCTACTTGAATTGTGGAAGTCTGAGCCAATTCCCAAAACAGTGTAAATGATTTTCTCGATAAGCTACAGAGAAGCAGAGGAAGATCGGAGTGATTGCAGTGGGTCAGTAGACCTCTGTACCTTCACCAAATCCTAACTACATTTCGGACCAGGAGGACTGAAGTGTTGTACCGTTTCACTTGTGAATTCGAATTAGGAGAGCTATTTCGCTAAACATCCTTTGAAGCCACTGCAAAGAAGTTGTAAATACTGTATGCACATTTAAGTTCAAATTAAAATTTTTGTAATAATATCAAATAATAAAAACTCTAAATCTCATTTTTAGACCTAGGTTTGTCTATTGAAAAATACAAATATACATAACTTTGTAATGGCTGTTATATCTCTAAGATGGTAGTAGATCTTAAAGACACACGACACCTACATCACACACAATTCCTAACACTGGATGATAAGTGATGACTGATGACACTCAACAATTAATTTATTCTTTTAGCTAAGTTTTCTTGCTCACTTCATGCAAAATATTTTGCGAGTTCACAGTGTCCCTGCCTCAAAAAAACCTTCGGCTTGAACTGCCAGGAACAGACAAAAATACATTATGCTTTCCAATACCAAGGACGTTAAAATAAATATTATAATGTTATACAGCCTTACAGTTCATGTTAGTGATGACAGCAGTAACCTCTTAAATAAGCACAACATAGACTACCACATTTATCCAGTACTTCACCTGCATACAACAGTAAGCAGTCAGAATTTAAAAAAATAAATAAATAAATAAATAAAAAAAAACATTGAAAACCAAAAATATTTTAATGTTAAGTTACGTCTTTAATAGTCTTATAAAATAAATTTTCATGTTCCTTGCACCAATACAGTACTTTGATGTGCCATATAACTCAACAATTTTAGTAAAGCTTGTTTTCCTGCAGTGTCAATTCGTTATTATTTCAAAACCAGAAAAATATAATACCTCTCAGCTCATGCATTAAAAAGAATAAATAAATAAATAAATGCATTCTTAACAGTATACACATATAGCGATACACTGTCTGCAGGCTATGCTCACGTAGCCACCTGTAAAAAAATTGGCCTATTTTCTCAAATTTTGCAGCAGCAGTTTAACGACATTATGGTTTATTAGTAAGCATTTTTACTGAAAAGAGTTTTGTTTTCTGTACAATTAATGTGATTTTGTGTCCTTATACTGTAAAAATAGACAAATTTTTTGCATTACAATAACATAGTGTAAAGCAAACAGGCCATAACGTAGACAAATATGGTTTTCTGCAGTATCTGCAATGCTAAAATATAATTTTAAATCCTACGGAAATATTTTCAACAAAATCTGTCTAGAGAGGCAGTCAGAATTATGTGCTGAAGGCCCATAGCTTTATAATGATTTTCTTGCATTTGTTATTGTAATACCATCACTATATATTAATTTTTTTGTTTTTGAAATTAACAATTGTACACTCACATTATTATACGTACATTACATTTATGGGTACCTTAAAACCATACAAATAAATATGTAAGTTTTAACTATTGGTGTACTGTACTGTTAGTTTGATAATTTCAACTATGCAAAACAAAGACACATATTTGCCTGTGTAATTTTACACCTGTTATTTTTAATTCCACAAAAAAATTAGGAACCATAAATTCTTCTATTTTGTGGCAGTTTAGCTGACTGCACTTTCACAGAGTTGTCTTCCGTTTGCTGTGTGAGAGCAACGTACTTGGGCCGGCCATAGGTCTGAGACTAGTGACACCACCAATTACACCGCTTTTCACAGTCACACGATAGAAACAAAATTTACTGTTTTAAAACAAAAATAATTTTATTAACACCAACTTTTATGAAACAAAACGAGCCATTTTTATACCCATACATGTATTTCAAAGTGTTCTTTTGGTTTTCAGTTATTCGCGAAACAGGCATGTTACATACTGGCTCAAGGCACAGTAGCAACATACAAAATATGAGCTACAAAATACATACAAACTTTTAGGCTCAAAAGAACGAAGAAAAAATGTACCTAGACATATGCCATTGCAGCAAATGCTGTGTCACAGAAAATCAGAGAACACACACAAACATACAGACAAGTTGTAGCATTGCAGAATTATGTTTTGTAATTTTTTTATGTAAGTTAAATTCAATCAGGTATTGTAATTTGACTTCTTGTAGTGTTCTGGATAGATAATATTTTCTTTCGAGTGGTCTCGGTTTGGGAAGGAGAAGGCAGAAAAACGCAGTCATGGTTATAATGGTGTAGAATGATCTAGAAATCAGTTAGGGTACAATACATTATGTTATGACCAGTTGGCCTTGGTCAGGGGTAACATTAGTTTTGTTGTGAATTCTGGTTTTTCTGGCTAATTTCTGCGTTGTTACAGATTTTCTACACATTATTTTTTCATTAAGCTCTAGAGCGGTCAGTGGTATTGTAATCAAATGACATCAGTCCACCAATAATAGCACAGCCTGGGGTGGAGTGTGTGAAACCTTCTAGAGAGTTTTTGATTCCGCCATTTGCAGAAATAATACAAACACCGACGAGTGTGGTCATGTCGCAGAGCTACGGCCCCATTTTTTCAAAAATAAAGTCTTTTTCAAGAAATAATCAGGACAATTACGTGTAGTCGCGTGATCCAAGTTTCTTCAGTCTTATAATAATGTACTGTGGAAGAACAGAAATAATTTAGACACAGGCCAGTACAGCTGTCGGGGAGCTGCAGCCCCAATTCCTTATGATATAGATACGGGAGTGGCGAACTTAACATGTACCGTATGGGCAGCACCGAGGCCATTTTTTTTTTCTTTTTACTTCTTTTCAGACAGACTTCTGGATTCTCCAGCAAAATTTTTCCACCCATACGTGTACGCCATAAGGTGTAATTTCACTTCTATTCTTTTCTATCCTCGTGGACTTGTGCTGCATTTTTATACTGATTTTTTTAGTTAACAGATTTCATAGTAACGGATAGAAATTATACAGAAGTTAATGTGAAAGTAATTTAAATAAACCGGGAGTGTAGTTTGGAAGGGTCACTTTTCATTTCTGGTCAAAATCCCCAGTCAATTCCTGGAACAATGTCAATTTTTTCAAGATAAGCAGAGGAAGATCAGAGTCATTACAGTGGGCCAGGAGACCTCTGTACCTTTTCCAAACTATACCTACTACATGTCCGTCCAGGAGGGCTGGCGTGTAGTAAAGTAAAGAAACAAACGGACTTTGTTTGCAACTGGCAAACATAGCTAAACTTATACACTTCCACAAGGAATCGGAGAGTTACAAAAAAAAGTAAATAAAAATGTGCACTGAGGGACAGAAAACAAACAAAAGAAAAAATAAACAGCAGATTATTCCACAAAAGAAATAACATCAGTAAGTTAGGACAAAAAAATTAATTACAACAAACAACAAAAAAGCTGGATGTAGCACAGCAAAAACCTTGAGGAACGTGAACGAATGGAAAAAAAAAAACACAGAAACTGTGGACAGAAAACCATGAAAACACAGATGAAAACAACAGTCTCCTTGTGACAACAAATTGTGACGTTTTGGAGACTGCAATCTGCTCCAGTCTTCAGACACATACACAGTCCCAGGAGCACCTGCAGACTGAGCATGGGTACTGGAAAACTTTACCCCCTCTTCTGTCCCAGTTAATAGGATTGAACCATCCCCTGATTAGCTGCACAGGTAAGAGTATGGTGTTATTATCTAATGCTTACCTGTGATGATGGCTGTGGCTTACTTATTTTTCATTGAGAACTTACTTTTTTCAATTATTGGTAACCAAATACTTTTCAATTCTATGCTTTGCTGGCTAAATACATTTCTGTTACTAACTATGACTGTGGTGCTTTGATTTTCCCTTTAATTTTGTTAGTTTCCAGTGCAAGAGAGTAGAATTTTCCCAGAATATTCTGTGGCTACTCACCAGATATGTTCTGCTAGTTTAGATTTTTGAACTTCAGCTTTTACATTACTATTGTGTTCTTT
Organism: Medauroidea extradentata; assembly: GCA_003012365.1. Lineage (NCBI taxonomy): Eukaryota > Metazoa > Arthropoda > Insecta > Phasmatodea > Phasmatidae > Medauroidea > Medauroidea extradentata. The sequence continues at coordinate 10,851 of PNEQ01089375.1, read as the reverse complement.
GTGTGCGTAGAAAGGGGTCTGCCAGTCTCTCCAATGTATACACAGCCACATTCATAGTGTATTTCATACACACACTTCTGAGTTTGTGACTTGTCTGACTGACAAAGATACCTCGCTTTCCAGTGCCCATACTCAGTCTGCAGGTGCTCCTCGGACTGTGTATGTGCCTGACGACTGGGACAAATTGCAGTCTTCGAAATGTTACAATTTGTTTTGTCACAAGGAGACCATTGTATTTGTCTGTGTTTTCATTGTTTTCTGTCCACAGCTACTGTGTTATTTGTAACTGTTCCCTTTCCTCAAGGTGTTTTTTTTCTGTGTCGTCTACAGTCAGCTTTTTTGTTTGTTTTCTTTGTTGTAATTATTTTTTTGTCCTAACTTACTGGCAGTATTCCTTTTGTAGAATAATCCTAGTTACTTGTTTACCATTTTTCCTTCGGGTTTTTTTTTGTGCCTGGGTGCTCGTTTGTGTTCATTTTTCTCGTAACTCGCTGACTTATTCCTTATGGAATTATATAACTTTACCTATGTTTGCCAGTTGCAAACAAAGTCCATTTGTTTGTTTACTTGTCTGTTTGTTTATGTGCATTCTCTGGTTTTCTGCGAAACACCATTTGTTGCAATGGCATTATGTCCAAAATACTTCTTTAAAATGTAACTCGCCCCCATTGCAAGAATTGTACAAAAATATCAACCAAGTGATAAGTCTATACTATTAAATATGCCTATTGCTAGACTTGTTCAACACTGAATTTATTTTCAAGCTTTTAATTCTGGGCTGACTTGCATTTTAATAACCATAACAGCAACATTGCTCATATGGCTTTATTTTAATGATGTGATTTAATAGCTTCCCTATTGCCAGGGCATGTACACTATTGTACTGCAACAGTTTTGATATAACAACAGAGGCCTATCCTACAATAAAGATGTATAAATAACGTAATAATAGAAAGTTTCTGCTTCATTTGTGTAAATTTCTGCATCATACTGGAGTCTCTAATCTGTTATGCTGAATCTTTTGAGCTACTTACTGTCCTGCACACAGTTAGCCGGTTTTTATCTTGCTATAATATGTTGAAGGAGTAGAACAAATCTTGGTTTTTTTTTTTTTCCTCCTCCTTTATCAGGTCTTCATAACGTTGCTGTGATCACAATCAAAAAGGAAGATACCACATCTGAGAACATATTTAAATATTTGTATTTCCAGACTTTTACTATACAGCATACTTGTTCGATAAGTTTTGTTTCCTGCTGATTAGTGTCCTTATATCACTGACAGCTTTGAAAAGTAATTAGCTCTTTGTAGATTATGTAATTTAATGCAAAATCATTCACATAATTATTAAAATTCACAGTAACAACAAATGTGATTTAATAAACATGTACAACAAGTAGCACCTGTACACCCTGATATCTTTTAAGCATTCTTGTAAAATACTTGAGACACAGTTTTGCATTTGTTTAATGTCAATACAGCTTTTAGTGTTAGTGTCACCCATCAGAAAACCACAGCAATTTTTATGCAACATTGTAATGTGTACAACGGATCTGCGCACATCTCTTTGCCTACCTGAGCATGTGCAAGACAAAATGACATAATCTCTTATGAAAGAATTAATATTGAAAAGGCATCACAGATTTGACTGTGCTCACATCAGAAAGTCATGCAAGTAGTTATTTCATTCACCTCTTAAAGACTGCACCTACTGGATGTCAGCAGTTACACTTTGATTAATATTAGACCAGACAATGACCTGGCCAAAAAGAACTTTCTGTACAAAAATATAACCCAGAAATATTTTCCTTTGCAAAATCGGCAAACACTGTGTGGTTAATAGTATAAAACGAACATCAATAACACTGAATGTGTATAATAAACATATTCTTCAAACATATTTTGTAAATACTACACCACAGAAACTAAATTTTACCTGATAAATTTTCAGTGAAATAAAATACAGTGAGTAAGATAAACCATCCAGGATTAGACAGGAACCCAGGATTCGATGACTCAACTTTAAAATTTGCAGAAAAAATACTCCTTGAATATATAAATTTTTTCTCTAGTGCATAATTATCAGTGGACTCTGCACTTTTGCATGCAACAGTTGGCAGCCCTGGCAGATTCGACTTTAGCCGTTTCCGAAACGACTATTTATGTAACTAAATCAGCCACGTGACCAGGTAAATTAAATAAATATTTGGTGATATAGGACGTAAAATTTACTGAGGTCATGTAGCACGCTAAATTCCGTAATAGTTCCGTAAACTTGTCTGCTGCTGTTTACTTACGTTTTACACTCCGCTTTTCGGCTGAAAAAAATATGTACATCCATTGAAAACAGTAATAATGTAAATGAAAAGCCAGTAGTGTTATTTTGCACGTAGAAAATTTTTTAATTTAAAAAATAAATTTAATATTTTGTGAATAAATTAACTCTACAACAAAACAAATATTATTGTAGAATTCGTAATTTAGAATGCGAAGAAACAGCTAAATAGTTTATGTACAATGATGAATAGACAATTTACTCAACAGTGAAAAGTAAAAAAATTAAGAAAACATATAAATACAAACATGTACATAGTTTCCAACTTTGCAGCATGTTGCACTGTTTAATTACGTCCGAATCTATCCACTCTAAATTCCCTACCTTAAATATGTAAAAGCTTCCTTTCAGACATGGCTTTTGTTTTTGACCTAATGAATTTTATTTTACTTCCCAGGCTATTTCATAGAAGAATCTCAATTTATAGTAGGTGTGAAGAAAGCAAGTTAACTTCTTAAGCATTGTATTAAGCAATATGTTTTTGTTTGTATTTCAGCCTGTCTGATAGTTCCAAAACAGGTTTATTAACAGGGATACCTCATTAAAAGAAAAACATTGTTTTGGAAATATTTAAAGGGACTATCGAATCGATGAGTACAAATGTAACCGTATTTCCCTTGATTTGATAGCGGAAAAAAAGTTTGTGAAGTGTATATTAAATATATAGCATTATGTTCTAAAAAAACCTATGTTTTGTGTTTAAAAAATTTCTTTTTACTTAAACATTTTTGTTTATTCAAAGGAATTAAAAATTAAAGTTTTTCTTGTATAAAGTACTGCTTTTGTTGTTTTTTCCCTTATGTGGTTTTGATAGTACTGTCAGGCGGTCCACTCACTGACTTAGGCCTAGTTATTATTATTATTATTATTACTGTGCCTATTTTCTTATGTGCATTTTACTTAAATACTTTACGTTCATCATTTTAATACTTTATCTTCAGGTTTTGTTGACAGAAGTTTAGAAGAGTGATGTCTGGTCTTTGCATGTATCAGAAGTGTTTAATTATTAAATTTTATATTTAATTTAGTTTATTTTGGTTGAGTTAACTTTGTGTCATTTATGTTGGTTAAATATCAGTATTTTAAAAGTTTAAATAAGTTCACCAATTCAGGCTGGGTGTATTGCTGACCAGTTATAGTATAACAACACAGGTGTGCTTACCCAGTTTCTGGAAGAACTAAATTTAGATTGTTACCACATTTACTACTTTTACTTTTCACTGAAGCGCATCCGCAAATTGAGTGTATGACAAAGACATTGATATGTTTTGCGCGAGCTGGTGCGTGAGCCAATCAAAAGACATGCTGTAAGAAATATTAAACTTTATTTTGTAATTTACAGTGACATTAGTTTTTGGAAAGCAGTAATTTTATTTAAGTCATGGTTAATGATTATAAAGTTTGTAATTATTCATTAGATTTGATTTAATTTAAGATTTGGTAACCTATTTTTTGTGGTAGTGCATTGGGTGGCCGCCAGGAGCACTGCAAGGAGAGATTTAGCTTGGCTTGGTGTAGTCCGCCATGATGTGCCTTGTGTTGTGTCGTCCAAGGTCGGCGAAGGTGTTTTGTGTCTCGGTAGCTCGAGTGGTTTGGCTGGTGTGGCAAGATGTGGGCGAGCACACGTTTAGCGAGGATCAAGTTTGGGTGTACAAGAATTTTTGAGACTAACCGAACTTAGTATATTTACCTTTTGAAACATTTTGCTACATCCTCAGAACAGGCTATGTTTTAGTGTCATAATCTTGTTAAAAGTTTGTAGCATTAACACTCACTTGAAAATAGTTTGGTAAATAGGATTGGTTCTCTCCCGGAAGTGCTCCTGCAAAATTTGATTTCAGCATTACGAGTTAATACATTTTGGTTTATCCACAAAGTGATTGGTTTCCAATTTCTGGAATTTATACGACCAACAATGTAACTTTCAGCTTAATTCATTAAATTTATTCGGCCAGACTACAAACTTTTATTCAGTATAAGCAGGTGGAATACCCCATACTTCAGTATTCTGTGATGAAAGACTGACCCACTACAGTACACTACAGTAAAAAAACCTCAACAAAGGTTCTTTAACAGTTATATTAGTATTACAGATATTCTTGAAATATTTACTGAAAATTTTGCCAATTTTACATATACTATTGAATCGTGGGCATACCAACTATTGAATCGAGGTATACCAACTATCGAATCAGGGTATACATACTATCGAAATGAGGAATTTTAGATTTTCGGCCATCAGATTACATTTTAAAAACTAATATAAAAAAACATTTATGTGTCATTATTTCTACATGTTTTTCGACAAGGAAGATTAGAAAATTTGTCCACTACAGGTATTAAAAATTACTTAGTTTCTTATACTTTTTTTAAGTAAGAAATTTCTTTAGCATACAGAACCCCCGATGGTTTCATTTGTAAATATTTTAACATCGTAAATTTGTATACAACAGCCATTAAAAATTATGAAAATGAATTTAATTGCTGGAAATGAGATAAATGACAGTGATAATGGCCCAATTTTACCCTCGTTCTTTCCAATAAAATGCTCATGCCATAACCAAAATCATTCTTTTTGCCTTTTTACAGAGTTGATACAATACATAACGTCAAGAAAAAATTTCCCAGACTGTTTGAGGTTTTCCAAATAAAAATTAAACATTTCCAGACATTCTAAATGGAATTAAATACTATACACAAATTTGAAGCGATAAATTTTGACAAAATTAAATGTAAAGGGCTGTTTTTGAAACAAATTCAGAATTATATATGACTATTCCATTGTTTGCAAATGCTTAAATTGTGTTTGATACGTTTAGCTATCATAAAGAAATATTTTTAACATGAACTGTTAAGATCTTGTTTGATACCATACAGTGAACTCCTGTATAACAAACAGTCAATACACACGTACATGAGATATACATAGCTTCTATTTTAAAGGGGTGTTACCAACTTGCTTAAACACAGCCCAATAGAAAAACCAGTTAAAACCAATGGTCGCAAGTTGTTCATAATGTCAAATATTTCAGGTACACTTATATTCCATATACTGTTGATACAGTTTTACTAATAGAGTTATTGTAATCTCTTAGCGAAAGCTACAGAAAAATATTATATATATATATATATATATATATATATATATATATATATATATATATATATATATATATATATATATATATATATATATATATATATATATATATATATATATATATATATATATATATATATATATATATATATATATATATATATATATACACACACACACACACACATAATCTCTATCTCTACATATATATATATAAATCAATTGCTGTTCGTTTGTCTTGCTAAAACTCGAGAACGGCTCAGTCGATTTAGCCGATTTTGGTTTTGAAATGTTTGTAGTAGTCCAGGGAATATTTAAACGGTGAGAAAATATGGAAAAATTGGGAGGAAGATAGTAAAAAAAACAATATTTTAATATTTTGACGGTTGTCATTGTTTGTTTGATGGTTGTCATGGTTGGTTTGTTTCACGTATTTATATAAATCCGTGGCGCGTTCAGAAATTTTTATCGTTGTCGTTGTTTGGATTGTAAATAAAAAAAAAACTTTGTTCTGCTATTTCACACACACACAATATCTGTTTTGTTGGAATGAAAAAAAAAATTTTAATGTTTATATTTCAGTTGTCTGGCGAACGTCAGACGAATGGTTATAAAGTTACCTGTCATTCTGTAACCATTATCAAAATCTTCCATCACCAGTTTGTCAGTTCGTAAGAACTTTATTTACTGTTACTGTTTTAAAATGCAAAGAAAAAGATGAACTGACATAGGTCATCAAAGTCAATCAAATGTGCGACGAGCTACCTCACATGCAAACCACACTGAAGCCCAGCAAGAGACAGATAATTATAACATTCATATTGGTATGACAGAATTGTGTTCTACAGTGCATAATAATGAAGTAGACAGGCTTAGAATGGAACGAGTTCGGGCACACCAAACACAACAACAGCAAGCACGACGCAATGAAATCTAGCGATACCGCAGAATCAGTGCTCCTGTGAACCTGGAACGAGTAGCATTCTACTATGATCCGGAAGTAGATTATTGTGCCGACAAATCCGTGACAATTGGGGAAATGAAAATCATTTGTCAATATTGTAACGCGTTAAAATACAACGGCGAATCTAGTGGATTACGTTGTGCTGGTGGTAAAGAAAAAATTTCCACAATTGGTCCCACCACCAGATCCATTATGCTCATTAGTTTCTGGGGTGGGAAATGACGCTAAACACTTCTTGGCCATCATCCAAAAATATAACAATTGCTTTCAAATGATGTCGTTTGGCGCAACACATATTGTGCAGAAAAATTTAATGCCCACTTTCAAGGTAGTATACAATAATTCTTTTTGTAACATTTAAATTTGTATTTGTATCACAAATAATAATTATACCGCTATACTTTTAGAACAAATTTAAATTTGTATTTGTGTCACAAATAAAATTTAACGACATCATTGCAGATACAAGGACAAATTCAGCACCTACTGGGAGCGCTGCTGCCACTGCCAGATGCTGACCATCATTTTTTGCAAATTTATTGTATGGGCAATCAAGATGCAGAAGTTGAAAGACGTTGTGCTCATAATCCAACATTGAAACGAACCATTGTCCAGGAACTGCAAACGTTTCTTCATCAGAACAATGATTTAGTCAAAATGTTCAAAATAGCATGAGATCATACGCCATCGGACAGCCATAATATTGCCAATAGAGCAGACAAAATCTGAAACGCATAGGTCTTATGACGCTTTACAGTATCCATTAATCTTCTGGCAGGGAGAAGATAGATACAAATTTTAATATCAAAATGGTTAATCAAGTAACAGGTAACGATATTAAATAATATTTTTAAAATTTAATATCAATATATATCTGTATAATTATTTATCATTTATCATTGCAGGTGCTGAAACTAACAAAACAAGTTAGTGCTATGAATTTTTATTCATACAAACTCATGATCTGTGAAGGTGAAGTAAATCACATTTTGATGTGTCAGCGGCTTCTTCATCAGTTTGCAGTTGACATGTACGTCAAAATTGAGACTGAACGATTGACGTACATCCGTCTAAACCAATGGTAGCTTCGATCTGAAGAATATATTCATCTCCGTGATGCTATTAATGTCGATGGCAACGTAAATAATGTGGGAAGAATGACAATTTTGCCGGCACTTACATTGGAAGCCCGCGCCACATGCACTAGTACTTGCAAGATGCTATGTCGTATGTTAGACAATTTGGCCGCCCAGACATATTCATTACATTCACCTGTAACCCACAATGGATAGAAATCAAGAAGGAATTGCTACACAGCCAAACACCACTTGATAGTCATGACATCACTGCCAGAATTTTTAAACAAAAATTGAAATCTCTAATGAATTTCTTTATAAAGCGTTGTGTGTATGACCAAGTCCGTTGTTGGATGTACTCTGTTGAGTGGCAAAAGCGTGGTCTGCCACATGCGCACATATTACTTTGGTTAACTGACAAAATAAGGCCAGATGAAATTAATTCCATAATTTCAGCTGAGATTCCCGATGAAACAGTTGACCCAAAGTTGCATGCAGTAGTGACTAAACACATTATACATGGACCTTACGGAGTTTTCAACAACGGCTCGCCCTGTATGGACGACGGCAAGTGCTTCAAGCGATACCAGAGAGACCCGATTGCTGAAACCATCACTGGAAATGATGGTTACCCATTGTATCGTCGGCGATCAGTTGCAGACTGTAGGCGATAGGTATTTGTGAAGGTAAAAGGACAAGATTTTGAAGTAGACAATCGTTGGATCGTGCTGTATTCACCAATATTGTCCAAAGCTTTTGAAGCTCACATCAATGTGGAATATTGTAACTCCGTCAAGTCGATAAAGTACATACGTAAATATGTCAACAAAGGTAGCGACCTGGCCATCTTCGCTGTAACAAATGCAAATGACGAAGTATTTCAGTATCAGATGGGTCGCTATGTAAGCAGCAACGAAGCTGTTTGGCACATATTTTCATTTGCGATTCACGAAAGACACTCTACAGTAGTCCATTTGGCAGTTCATATAGAAAATGGACGAGTGTATTTCAATCAAGAGAACACAGCGGATAGAGCGGCACGTCCACCATCGACCACATTAACAAGTTTCTTCTCAGTTTGTCAAACAGATGCTTTCGCTCGGACTTTGCTGTATGCTGATATGCCACGCGTGGGACGCATCATCGAAATTGTTTCAGCGTCGGAAACGAGGAACACCAGTTGAAGGACAACCAAATATATTTGCCTTAGACGCGCTAGGTCGCATCTACACAGTACATCCAAATAACGATGAATGTTATTATCTTCTATTGTTGTTAGTGAATGTTCGTGGTCCGACATTGTTTCAACAACTGAGAACCGTTGATGGACATCTGTGTGCGACTTACCGTGAGACGTGTCAACTGCTACAGTGGCTCGAGAACGATTTGCATTGGGATAATATGCTCAAGGATTCCGTCATCTTCATCGCCGCATTAAATTCGCACATTGTTTGCAATTATAGTATCAAGATGTTTCCATTCGAAAGATTTGCGGATGAAATATAGGGATGACATGTCTGAGGATGTGTTACATTGTGTATTTTGTCAAACTTTGAATCCTACACTACAAATTACTGCAGAAATTTACGAGACATTGACCATGATAGAAGATATGTGTTTATTGATGGAAAATAAAGTATTGTCGTGTTTGGGCATGACAGCACCAAATCGTCCCATGCGCAATGCATTTAACCACGAGTAACAAAGAGAACAAGAGTACGATATTTAAGTATTGACCGAAACAGTTCGTTCAAATGTTCCGCAATTGAATGCACAGCAAAGACTGGCATATGATACATTGATAGAAGCTGTAAACAGCGGATTTGGTGGAATTTACTTCCTTAATGCTCCCAAAGGGACTGGAAAAACGTTCCTAATTTCACTGCTATTGGCAAAGATCAGATCGCAAAATGAAGTAGCCGTAGCGTTGGCTTCATCTGGAATAGCTGCAACATTATTAGAAGGTGGACGAACTGCACATTCTGCCTTGAAATTACCACTAAACATGCAAATCAACGAAGCACCAGTTTGCAATATCACCAAAAACAGCGCAATGGCGAAGATTCTACAAATATGCAATTTTATCGTTTGGAATGAATGCACAATGACCCACAAGAGGTCACTGGAAGCACTGGACAGAACGTTAAAATATCTTCGTGACAACCAAAACATTTTTGGTGGAGCCATTATTCTGTTATCAGGTGATTTTCGTCAGACTCTTCCAGTTATTCCCCAATCAACTGTTGCTGACGAACTAAACGCATGCCTAAAATCATCTAATTTGTGGCGGCACATAAAAACACTCCAATTAACAACTAACATGGAGTGTTTTTGCAACAAGATCAAACTGCGATTGTTTTCGAAGCAGGTATTAGATATTAGAAATGGTAAAGTCGCAGCTGATACCTCGACCGGATTAACTACACTAGCCACAGATTTCTGTCACTTCACCTACTCAAAACAGGAACTTATCAGCATGTTTTTCCAGACATAGAACAACACTACAATAACCATAATTAGCTTAGTGAAAGAGCAATATTGGCGGCCAGAAATTTAGATGTCTATGATCTCAATGAGACTATTCAAAATTTTCTTCCAGGAGAGTTATCTTCTTACAAATCAGTTGACACAGTTACAAACCAGGATGACGTAGTCAACTATCCCACAGAGTTTTTAAATTCACTGGAATTGCCTGGACTAACACCACACAATTTAAAATTAAAAGTAGGATCAGTTGTGATCATGCTGTGTAACATTAATCAACCTCGACTGTGCAATGGAACGAGACTGGCTGTGAAAAAGCTAATGAATAATGTCATTGAGGCCAAGATCATCAAGGGAAAATACAAAGGAGAGGATGTCTTGATCCCGCGTATACCGATGATTCCAAAGGATTTACCATTCGATTTTAAGCGGCTACAATTTCCACTGCGTCTGGCCTTTGCAATAACCATAAATAACTTGCAAGGTCAGTCATTGCAATTTTGAGGAATCAACTTGGAGTTTCCCTGTTTCGCGCATGGACAATTATACGTCGTGTGTTCGCACATCGATAAACCACCATCTCTATATATTTACGCACCACAAAAAAGACAAAAAATATAGTTCATCAGAAAGCTTTCATTTGATTAGGAGTATAACTCTGTTTTATTTAATGTAGATTAAATTTTGTATTAATTTCAATTGTTAGCAAGTTTCATTTAATAACCAAACGAAATTAAAACGGTGTGAGATAAGTATGCTGAATATGTATGTGTGCGTGAGAGAGAGAGAGAGAGAGAGTGTGTGTGTGTGTGTGAGTGTGTGTGTGAGAATGTGTGTGTGTGTGTGCACATGCATGCGTGTGTGTGTGTGTGTGTGTGTGTGTGTGTGTGTGTG